>JAGVSP010000657.1:0-59654 GCA_022494985.1 Micrasema minimum
TAAATAGGACAGTTTTGAATTTTTGAAAGCCTTTCAAGATCCGCTTTCTGATTTAATTTATAACAGTAGCCATGGCACCATTGACATCAAATAATTTTATATAAACTTTGTAAACCTGTGAACTCTGTAAACTTTGTAAACCTGTGACTGTAAACTTCTGACTGTGATGCAATTTTGATTTGCTATCAAATCACTAATGGTAAAAGTGCTAATGAAACTAGCAGTGAAAGTATAAATACAAAGAAACATTCCAACATTACTTTTGTAGAGTATATTTTAACATCATAGGAATAAATAAGAAATAAGATTCTTTATGGATATTAGGGATCAACTCTACTTAAATTAGTTTTCACCTTCCAAACCCAAGTCTTAAGAGACCCCAGCTTTACGAGGGTAAGAGCTGTCACATTCGTTGCTGTATTTTCTCCCCAAACCTAGATCTTTAAAGATTAAGGCTATTTGGTAGGGAGTGAACTCTTTCACATCTTTTGTCCTGATTATTAGTACTCCAAAGGAGACTTCTTTTGTGGTATAGAATATGTACAAATGTTTTCTCATCTACACTGCAGTACCTAAGCTTTATACATTATCACTTATGATTCTATTATATCTTTTCAGACTATGGAAACTACACCGTGTCACCCCCTTCGCGTCCACCAGTTGCCGAGCAGACCATCCAAGTGGTAATCGTTGCTCCTACTGTAGAGAACAAACCTATTGGCGGCCGAGTCCAATTCATGTGCACGGCCAGGAGTGTCTACACCTCGTCTCCACTCCGCGTGACCTGGAGCAAGGAAGGAGGCAGCTTGCCCCTCGGAAGGTTCATCCAAGATGCGGGCAGAGGAACTCTCACCATCAGAGACCTGAAAATCTCAGACTCCGGAACCTACATCTGCCAAGCTAATGATGGCACATCTACTGCGATTGATCGAGCTTCTTTGACTGTTCCAAGTACGTTTTGATTAGCAATATTATTATAATTTAATTACACATAATGATGTACCGCAGAGACAATTATTTAAGAGCAAATTGATATTATTCTTACTCCTTACCCAAACTGGCTGCAATCCTATGCTTACCTAGAATCTAGATCATGCTTTAATATCATGCTTATAATTTCTTAAATTACGCATTAAATGCCCATTTATTAGGGCTTTTATTAGCTTAGTTGAGAAAAATTAATATTCTATTGTAGATAATATAGATTCACACCAAAAGGTTTCAATTATTTTTATAATGTATCCAATGACCTCCTGTATTGATAAATAAACTATTTGGTGAGCAAGGTACATTGTTACCTCCTTGCCTTTATAAAAAGGTGATTAAAATGGCGGCCTCCGTATCATAATGGCTAAGACGCTGGACCCATGATACGGAGTTTCTGGGTTCGATTCCCTGTGAGAACACAAAAATCAAAAGCCTGGGTGTTTGTGACATTGTTCTCTTCTGTTATTGGGCCTTCTTCCCTGTTGAAGTGGTTAAATAAATTAAAAATAAATACATAATAATTTAAGGTACATAATATGTATATAGGAATCAAGAATTCAATTTGCATTCAATGTCATGTGCCTCTGGTGAAATTTAAAAAATATATTTAAATCTGACAATTATTGTATTTACTGTGCGTTTTATGAAATGTAAGTTCCTTTTCTTCTTTTTAACGCTGCAGTTTTTGCGGATAGTGTTATCTATGCCCCCGGTAAGTCGAGAGTTAAAATAAATATAACAATATATAATTCTAATCTAGTTTATTATTTATTTGTAATTCTTCGCATCCTTTCAAAGTCATTTTTAACTATCAGCTCACGTTGTGTTGTAGTCGAAAACAAATAACGATATCAAATTAAAATGTAAAATATACATGTTTAAAGTACTACTGCTACTAATACTTTCCCATAATCGCACCCAATGGTGCATAGGGCATTGCATAGGGACACCAAATGCAGTGTATCTTGATCATTTTATTACATGAAGGTAAGATGATCAGTCTTTTGCTTCAGTACAGGTCCAAGGTATCACACATGAAATGTTAAATGTAAAGTACACCTTTCATTATTTAAAGGAGATATGTATTGAGCATTACCTGTTCCTAAATATTGACATAAATCATAAGTATTATACAATTATTATACAATATGCATATGCCTCCCGAGAGCCTTAACCATGCTTGCCTAATGTACAAGGCATCAGGTTCTCGGCGTCCTGGTCGTCCACTGTTGACAATTTGTTGGCAGCTTGCGTCAGAGCTGCGGGACGTGGACTTGACTTGAGAGGATGCGCAGGAGCTGGCGGCCGATCGCTTGGCCTGGAGGCAGTTTGTGGAATCCATATGCTCCACATAGGGAGTGGATATGGTATGATGATGACGAAGACAATATGCATTCATCAAACCATTTTTAAAAAGATATAATTTCCTCTATGACTTAAAACTGGGACCTTCTGGTTGCTCTGCTCACTAAATGACCAATTACATTTACCGAGAAATTAATGATTTTGTTTTATTGTTTCTAGGAAACGAGCTTATCCCTCCGCAAATAACAATCACCCCAGGGTTGGTGGAGGTGTACGAAGGCGAGCCGATAGAAATCCGATGTGACGTAGTAGGAACTCCGACTCCCACACTCACTTGGTCCAGAATCAACAGGAAGCCTCTCAACTACCAGCACACCTTTGTCAACGGAGTATTCAGAATCAGCTCTGCTCGTTTGTCAGATAAGGGAGAATATAGGTGAGATATCTTCAACTACATTTAAATTAGAATTATAGATTCAAAAAAAATCAAACCTGACTCAATCCAATACTTTTCGCACAAGATTTTATACAATTTCACGATTCAAACTAAATTTGCCTAGAAATCGATAGTGGCAAATAAGAACTTATCGAAAGAAGCAAAATTGGCAGTACACAACGGAGTTCTGGTACCAACCCTTATGTATGGTAGTAAAGCGTGGTGTTGGAAAAAGAAGGATGAAAGTAGACTGAATGCTGTTGAAATGCGATCTCTCAGGCGAATGTGTGGTAAGACTATGTATGATAGGTGTACAAATGTCGAAATTAGAGCAGAGTGCAAGGCTGAGATAAGCATTATCGACAAAATTAAGAAAGGGCTTTTACAATGGTTTGGTCATGTGGAGCGAATGAGTGATGAAAGAACGGTAAAAGAAGTTTAAATGCAAGTGTGCCTGGATGTAGAAGCCGCGGAAGGCCGAGAAAGACATGGCTAGACCAAGTACGTCAAGTACTCGGAAGTGGTCATGTGAAAAGTCGGAATAATCGGCGTGCATGAGAAGATGTGTGAATGTAGAGGAAGCAAAGGAAGTATGTCAGGACAGAGTGGTATGGCGTTCTATCCTCTCTGCCTACCCCTACGGAGAAATGGCGTGATGGTTAGTTAGTTAGATAGTTAGTTAACTAAATTTGCCTATGATAGTATCACACGACTTGTAGGATCTTTAGTCAGCCTCATGGAGTAGTGGTTAGCGCGTTAGGCTAAACATAAATTATTACAACATTTTGGGCGTGTTCAAATACTTGTACACAAATCTGGATTTATCCCAAGACAGGAGTAGGTATATATTTGATTTTATATCTATACAGAGATGAGGTAGAATTCTTTCAAATTCAGGAATATGGATTTTCGAGCGTTTACGGGACTTATGACCTGTCATTGGCTGGGTTAATGGCCACTTTACGTACTACAACATTCCTCATTCCGCTTATTAGCGAATATCCACACCAGGTAACATTTTTGATTTTGTATATATGTTACAAATCGAAAAGCATTCACCAGCGTGTTAACTTCAATATCAATGCATAGATGGAGCTATTAACACGCTGGTGAATGTTTTTCGATTCGTAACATATACAAAACCAAAAATGTTACCTGGTGTGGATATTTGCTAATAAGCGGAATGGGGATGTTGTTGTAGTACATAAAGTGGCCGCTTAACCCAGCCAATGACAGGTCATAAGCCCTTTAAACGCTCGAATATCCATATTCCTGAATTTGAAAGAATTCTACCTCATCTCTTAAATTTATTTCTATATCGTTTTTACACAAATATTTCATTTGATATTTTGGATTCGCACTGAAGACTGATAATATTTGCAGTGCCCCGCCCCATACACTATACACCACAAGGGAAAGTGGTAGTGGTACTAGTAGTTATTTAGAAGATGAACGTTAAACATCGCAAAAGAAATCTCAAATTCATTATGTTAAATCACAGTGAACCATCTCTTGGTATTTTTGAAGTAAATTATTTAAGTGAACGTAAACAGTTCTTTGTTATTGGGCAGCAACTGTGTCCGTACCATTGTGTGTACACTGTACCTGACCACCTGAGCCAGGACCGACCCAGAACAATCAACAGAATGCTAGGATCCCGCATACTTAGTGAAATTGTCATTTATACCAATAGCACAAAAATCAATTTTTATACCACACAGTGTAAATTCGTAGCATAAAAGGGCTGGATCCTCAATCATCCATGCGCTTTGAAGCTGCGAGATGGATTGTTGTCTAGCCTCCTACAGACTTACTTACTGTACTTAGTGAAAATCAGTTACACAAACATGTTTACCTACTAATTATTGCTATACCTACATAATTTATATATAACTTTCTAACTTATAATTAAAATCCGTTTATACCTATTTCTAATCAGGGGCAAGAATTCTCCAACCGTCTATGCGCTCGGTAGCTGCAGGACAAGTTGATATCTAGCCACTTTTTGTACAGCGCTCTTGGGGCGATTTCTTGCAAAAGCAGATCTAATAATAAGAAATAAGCGCAAATAGCAGCATTGTTAGATTGGTTTAGCATCTGCCAATTATATACTCGTACGTTTATTTTTAGTTCATCCGATTATAAGTGGTGTATGTATTGGTATGTGATTTTTCCAACAGGTGTGTGGCCAACAATGCAGCCGGCCAGGACAACAAACCAGCCGTGATATACGTGAACGCCCGCCCTGAAAACCCGCAGCGGCAGCCGGTTCTCTCCATTGACCCCGCCTCGCCCTTGGTTAGGGAGGGAGACCCACTGACCTTAGTCTGCTCCGCCGATCCCAGCATTCCTGCCAATCTTATCGTCTGGACAAGGTTTGTAGGAAACAGAGATTTTGGAAAGATTCACTGCCCATCATCAAACAGCACTAACTCATTAAGTCAATTTTCGGGAAATCTCAAAAATATAATTTTGATTACATTATTGTTTCATTTTAACTGGATTTTTAAAAATTTAATGTATCAACATTGAAAAGAGATAGAAGCACGTTACTTAGAAAGAAATGTGACGTTTGGTGTGAGCTTTAACATGGTATGCTCAGTTCATTTTTGACAAATTTGGACATAGCAGTAGTGACTTAGCAGCATTCATGGTGCAAAATCAATTATATAAAATAGTTGCCATTCCAGTACATGAACTGCATTCTATCTCTTAATGTGATGAATATGAAACACCAACATGTATAGCATTTTTAATAAGCGTTATAATATAGAAAAATAATATTGTTATCTTGATAATTAAGTAGCTTGGTATCATAATCAGATGCGTTTGTAGATTTGTATTCAGCCGTCTAACTTCCAATCTGCAAACGGGCAACTGAGAATCGAACGAGTACGGCCAGAAGATGGAGGAATGTACCGCTGCTCAGCGGAGAGGTCCAGCCAGCGTGTGAACCCAGCCTCGGTGCTGATCACCGTGCAGATGGCCCAGCGACCAGCTCAGGTTCCTGGCACCGTTATCATCGACAAGAGCCGCTCTACTGTCCCAGAGGGAGAGAGCCTCACCTTGAAGTGCGAGCCACGTGGAAGCCCACTGCCAATCATCAAGTGGACGAAGGCGAGTTATTTACTTGTATATTGAAAAATATTACTGTTTTCTCCTAAAATGGATTCCGTATGTTTATATTATAAGAAACATGGTACTTCTACTTTCCATTCTATTCCAACAGCAAAGCACCTGATGTCAAGTGATACATCCCTCTACTACTTTCCCTTATTCGGGACTGAATTGGTACACCAATTGTAGTTTGTCTTGATCATTTATTACAAGCAAGATGATCAGTCTTACACTTCTGTGCCAGTCCAAAGTATCAAATACATGTGTGAAAAATCACATTCAAATAAACATTTCATGTTGATCCCGTCGGCAATCAAACTTGTAACCTCGTGCGTAGTAACCCAATGTGCTAACCACTACACCGCGAGGCAGACTATGATAAACATAAGAGTTTTAATGGTAAAACTTTGATATTTTTAGCGACACAAAAAGCTAGGCTATTATGGAAATTTGATCGATTGTTCTCTTGCAGGATGGATCCGAGTTCGGCCCAAGTGTTATGCAGCGAGGAAATGCCTTGGTGTTGTCGCAAGCTAGAATAAGTGACCGAGGAGTGTATATCTGTGTTGGTTCCACTATTGATGGAGAGAGCATTGCCCAGGCTTCTGCCATCATTGAAGTTGAAAGTAAGCACCCTTAAATACCACTGCACTGATTTAAAAAACCTACAAAAATATATTACCAAATAATTACACTTGACTCCACAAACAGCAACTTTCCAGGAGACGTAAAACATAATTTCTTCATTATTGAATTTAAATTGATATTTTGCAATACTATTAAATATGAAAAGTGATAAAAGTTGTTAGTTACGAAACATAAATCACAGATTATATTTTAAACGAGTAAATAACATAAATTAACAAAAAAATACTGGCCCTGGCAACCAGATTACACGGTAAATGACGAAAAATTGATATAACCAAATATTCAAATAATTTTATATTATCTGGTAATTCCTTTGTCGTTATGATTCATATTCTTTTAATTGATTAATTTAAGCGTCCTTTATCTGAGTTTATTATACCTCATTATTATTATATTACAACCTCCTTGGGTACACAGAATTTTAATTAAATACTTGTGCTCACCAGGGCGCGAGATCCCCTCGATAATGGTGTGGCCGGAAGGGGTCCAAGCAGTCCGACTCGGCAGCTCAGTCCGCCTCCAGTGCCGAGTGCAGAGCGGCGCCCCTGAACCTGCCATCACCTGGTCACGGCCCTCTGGACGCCCCCTGTCTTCCAACACCCGCCTTCTTCCCGATGGCGTCTTGAGGTAACTTTAGATAATTCCACTTCATCATATTCTGAAAGCATGTAAAAGCCATTAAAACAACGTATAAATGGAAAACGGCAACCTGTCAGTCAATTTATAAATTATTTGTCTTTAGACTTGTGCACATGACGACTGAATGATAATTTATTTCATCTTTAATGGAAAATGATGATTGTCGAATGAATTATAAGTGAATAATTGATAATAGAAACTGGAGAGAAGCAGCTAGAGACAGACGCGAGTGGAGAAGTTTCTTGAAGGCGGCCGACACCCTCAATGGGCCGTAGTGCCGTAGATGATGATGGACGTCAATCAATACTTATGTATTTATTTGAAAATTTATGTAGGTACAATTAAATTACAGTAGGATGTACAAGGGCGGACTTATTGCTGTGTAGTACATAATCTCTTCCGACCATTCCTCAGTTTCAAGTTTTCTAGGAATGGATTGTTTCTAACTAGATTTCGAGCTGTTAAATTCACTGATTTACAAATTATGAAAACAATTTTGTTTCAGCTTCTCATCCATGAGTGTCAATGAGGAAGGGGTGTACACTTGCACAGGATCTAATATTGCCGGTGAAAGTTCTGCCAATGCTACCATCAAGATTCACTCCCCGCCTGTTTTGACAATCTACCCTGAATCCTTCATCAGTGTGATGCCAGGAAAGGATGTTGCCGTCGAGTGCCGTGCTTCCGGTTACCCTGAGGCAACTGTCCACTGGGTTATGGGTAAGTGGGATATTGAACTTATTTTTATATACTCAACAGTATGTTTGATCTATACCACGCTTGCCTATTTTGCAAAGCACTAATTCCTGGCGTCCTGGACAAACTTGTGTATTACAGGTGGCTTTATCGCACAAGTTTAAGTGATGTGTCCCTGTCAACTGCAAAGTATGAATTGGATAGCATCAATTTGTAATCAGCATGATTGAATTTATTAATTTTATAAGGAAACACGCAGACCCAGGCATATGTTTCTTTAAAAATTGAATTGTACCTGTGTTTTAATCTGAAAACTGTTTGAATTTATTATTTTTTTCTTTATTCCATTTCTCTATTTCAGTTCTCCCAGAAGAAAGACCTATCGGATCTGAAAAATTAGGCATGGCCATTCTTTCCCTGCCTTCTATTGAAGAGGCCGATGAAGGAACTTATGCCTGTGTAGCCAGAAATGAAGCTGGAATCCAAGAGGAAAGAGTTATGATCACAGTTCAAGACAATGACATTGATTCTGAACCAGTTCGCGGTGATATTTCTGGTATATAACCATTATTTTCATTTGTAACAAAAAATAGTCATTAATCTTTTTTAGCTCTTTATTTATCATAAATGTATTTTGGTTTTAGGTCCAGTATCTTCAAAGGTTTACATATCAGCCAATAGCCGAAATGTCAGTGCAAGAGTTGGTGATTCACTAAGGATTGATTGCAAAGGCACCGGCAACATTAATAGTATTACCTGGACTAAGTCTAATTCAAGACAATATCTCAACACTGAGGTAAAATATATAATTACACCAAAGCCTTTTTCTAATTTTATTTTGTCGACTAATCATAAATATTGATTTGTATACATATTTATCTGCTAAATTAATTTGATTATTTTCAGGCCTACTATGGTGGATCGATTCTTATTTTGAACAATATCAGTCCACAAGATTCAGGAAGCTACCGTTGTGATGGCGTAGATAGAAATGGAGTTAGAGCCACTGGAGACGAAATCACCGTATTTGTTATGCAAGGTATCAATTATGTACTATTGAATAAAGCCTATACTCATTAATTTAAAAATATATTTCCGTCCTTCATAAAATATTTATATTTTTATTTGTCATAACAAAATAGTTCAAAATAGTTCCATAGAATAAAGTTTTTTTTTCGATAAGGAGGCAATTTTGAGTGGTGGCATGGTGACAATCTTTTGAGTCGATCAATACAACTACATTTGAAATTTTTTGGGACTGCAATTTACTTTTGGATTTGCAAATATAAATCATGTTAAATAATTTGAAGTAGCATTGCTGATTGAGTCCTCCAGGACTCTACGGAAAACAGCTACGGGTGGAAGAGGGGCCACTTTCCCCACAGGTCTGCCGTTTCCGTTGAGGAATCCACTTAGTTTACACTATCCTTACTACTACTACTTTCCCTCATCCGCACCCAACAGTGCATAGCCGCTGCATTGATACACCAAGTGCAGTAAATCTTGGATCGTTTGTTACATGAAAGCAAGGTATAACATATATGAAATGTTTTTATGTGTAAATCACATTCAAATAAATATTTCGCATTGACCCTCATACATGCAAGCCAACCGCGCTACCGCTGCGCCGCAAAACAAACAACTCACTATCATGTTTGATAATACTGATAATAAATAAATACCCTCTCTTGTACAGACATAGTGCCGAGTTACCCTGCCGCCGTGCCGCCGCGTTCTTCCTTCGGAGATCGCTCCCAGGGGGGCAGGCGCCCCAGCCAGGGGGAGCAGGACTGGCAGCAGCACCCCCCCGAGGTCCACTCGGCCCGCCTCGGCAGCTCGGTCGCCATGCCCTGCTCAACTGACCTGCCCCCGCCGGTGACCTTCCAGTGGGAACGTCCGCACGCCAGTCTGCCGAGAAACGTGCAGACCAGATCTGTGAGTTTGATTATATTTTAAGAAATACATCTCCACTGTTTGGTGTTAAAAAACCAGCTAGCCCGGCAAAAGTTGTTTTTCACACAATGAGCTTGATCAGGTATAAGATCGTCAAAAATTTTTGTGTTTACTGAACAATTACTGTCATCAATCCATTTCCATATATGGATATTTCAGCATATGGATTCTATAAACTACCTCTAAACTAAGCGATCGGCTTTCAGTTCCGATACATCAATGGTTGCTTTGCTCGTTGCTTCACTTCTGTGTATTTAAAAATAAACCACTGCTGCACACCACTGTATTATTCTCAAAACTCAAGTCTGTTTTTTGGGCTCTAGTTAGGTGCCATGGCTTGCTTGATTGTAGGCGTTAAAAAGACAGAAATTTATTTTGACCGAAGTAAACATACTAACTATATTTTAAGGAAAGTTTTCACTAAACATTCTACTACTACTAATTTCCCTTACTCGCACCCAATGGTACATAGGGCACTGCATCGGTACACCAAGTGCAGTGTATATTGATCATTTTGTTACATGAAAATAAAATTATCAGTCATACGCTTCAGTACCAGTCCAAGGTATCACACACGAAATATATTCATGTATAGGTATATCACATTGCGCTACCACTATGCTACGAGGCGGGCAAAGACATTTTAAGCAAAATATTTTTTTTTTTCAACAGCCTACCCTTCAGCTAACGTCTGTTACTGAGAACGATGCCGGTCCATACATCTGCAGAGTTAGCAACAGGAATACAAAGATGGAAAGTAGAGTTATCCTAACAGTTACACACGTTGTCCCACGTTTTGCTGGTGATGGATTTATCGCCCTGAATAAGTTGAAGGATACGTATTTCCACTTCGACATCGAAATGGTGATCAAACCTCAAGGTAATTAAAAAAAAATTATAAACTACATTATGAGTGTGTCCAAATACTTGTAGAAATGGGGAATGTTGTAATACATCAAGTGGCCACTTAACTCAGCCAATGACAGGTCATAAGCCCTGTAAACGCCTAGATATCCATATTCCCTTCCAAGTTTCTCGTCTGTTTGAGATGTCAAATTGTAAAAAAAAAATTAAATCACATCCTCATTCTGCAAAAACCAGCCATACTGCATGTTTTATAGACTTAAAAAATTATTTAAAAAAAATTGTTGATTAATTTTGAACTTTTCACTATACTAAGTTGTTGTTCTAAATTTGGTAAAAGATTAGTATTGTTTGACTCTTTTGTTTGGGTTGTTGGCTAGTTTCGTGAACGGCACAGCAGAGCAGGTGTGAATTGGGCGCAAGACGATATTTTCTTTCCTTCAAATCTAAATGCGTTTTTTCTAGATTACAACGGTGTCATATTGTACAACTCTGAGAAGGCTGGCCCCAGTGGTGATATGGTTTCTCTTTCTTTGGTGGACGGTATTCCCGAGTTCCGTTTCAGCCTGGGACCCGGCTCAGCTGTTGTCATCCGCGGTGACCAGCCACTGTCCCTAGACGAATGGCATAAGATCAAGATTACCAGAAACCGCAAGGATGGTAAGTGGAATACAAGTTCAAGTTCAATACTTTGAAAAATTATGATAAAATATTCAAACACATCACCTGTTTTGAATTAAATATCTGTGATGAATTGTGTTAAAATAATGGTACTTTTACATGGTAGTCATGTGTGTAAATTCAATCGGAACATATTTCTTAAAATAGAAGACAATTATTTTTTGTTGGAATCCGTTTATTCTCAGGGGACGTGTTTTAATAATTTATTTATTTTAGGATAATTTATTGCGCCATTTTTGTGAGAAATCACCTCAATGGCGCTGTACATTCTGTATTCTTAATTAATTCCATTCCCAATTTATGAATAAAAACGACAACGATTATTTAAGAAACGATATTAAATATATACGTAGGCGAAGTACTGAACTCCAATAAATTCGTCTTGCAGCTACAAAGCGCATGGACGGTCGGAACTCAGCTTCACCCACGTATAAATTCAATTAAAACTATTTTACTAAAAACCCGATACAAATGACATACTAATTCTACTGATAGCAGATAGAGTCTAGAATCCAGGTCGTCTTGCAGCTACAGAGCGCATAGACTATTGGAATTGGAATAATAACAAATAAAGATGTATGTATGGCGTAACTTAAAATTATTTTGTCTTTTATTAGGTTACATGTATGTGGATGGACAGGGTCCTTTCTCCGGTTCATCGACCAGCAAGCCTCAAGGACTTGAGTTGGCGGAGCCTCTGTATATTGGTGGTGTGCCGGATTACAATCAACTTCCGGAAGATTTCCAACCCAGAACTGGGTAAGTGCTTTGTTTTTTTTTGTTCTGAAATATGTGGTTTTATTATAATTCATCACCCCACTCATTGTTCAATACGATTACAAGAATAGCTTTGTTTTTATATTGAATTAAAATCAATTTGCCTTTTTCAATATCTTGTACGACAATGAACAATGTGAAAAATGAAATTTCATCTTGATTTACCTTGTTTTAATTCTAAGATTGTTTTGATTTTTATTCCTTTTGTTTATGAATCAATTTAGCACTTCCAAAGAAAGCTGATTGTTGTGTATTTTTTATTAGATTTGTGGGATGCATCGGCAAACTTGTTCTTGAAAGCACTGAAGTCGCATTCATGAGAGAATCTCTGGAAAGTAATAATGTTGAAAACTGTGACTCTTGCTCAATCAACCCGTGTCAAAATAACGCTGTCTGCCAGGTATATACTTTTCTTTGATATTTTTACACTTATTTATGTTTCTACTTGGTAAATTTTGGTCTTGTTTTATTTACAAAATGTGGACGCGAAATGCTTTGGATGTGCAAAATAAGTATAGCGGACCATTTTGCCCAAGGCAATTTCCTGTTTTTTGTTTGTATAGCAATTCGCCACCAACTGCTTTTTGGCTAGGAGAAATTGGAGACCAAAGATCACTTATTGCGTCTACATGCCGGTATAAATGAACTTTTCTTCTGGTACACACATCTTAATTTTCTTGATTTATCATTTTATGGAACTGGGACATCGATGTGGTTCAAAATTCCCTCTGGCTTGATGCATTTTGTGATTGCAGGAAGCTCTAACAGATCACGGATACACTTGCCTGTGTCCTGACGGATTTACCGGAGTAAACTGCAGCAGGAGGGGAGAGTCCTGTCGCCAGGCCTCTGTGGACACGGTCACTGCAAAGATCTTGAGGACGGCTACACTTGTGTATGTCCCATCGAATATGCGGGAGAAAGGTTTGCTAACATTATATTATCGATTGAGATGCAATTTGTTTTATAAAACTTCATAGAACACGTTAAATGGTGGCAAAACAGTGATTTATCTTAATTAAATGGGGCAATAAAAAAATTAACTCAAACATTTCAGAATAATGCATAAACCGATTGGGAGTTTGTGAAATTTTAATAAAATTTACCAAATCTAAAAGTCAATTTGAGTTGTTTCATTTTATTCATTTTAAATTATTGTCATATATATGTTGTTTATATAATTGTCATATATATGAGTATTATTATCCTGTGCTATCCTAAAATACAGTAACAGTAAAAATATATCTACACCTGTAATATTGAAACTCTTGGAGTCTGAAGATTCTTGAATTAATTAAATAAAACACTTTGTTACTTAGACCACTTGAATTTATTTAAACACCACTATAGTTTCGGAAAAACAGATCTTTCCATCATCAGGTGTAGTTATAAACATCATCCATCATCAAGTGTAGTTATAATATAGTTTATAACTATGATGATGGAAAATCTGTTTTTCCGAAACTATAGTAGTGTTTAAATAAATTCAAGTGGTCTAAGTAACAAATTGTTTTTCCACAACGTCAATGCCGATTCAATAAATAATGAAGATTCTTGTTTTTACAATGTCTACGATAATACTACGAACTCTCTAGTTTAGTGTTTTAGATATTTCTTGTTTTTCTCCAGACAATTTGATTTATTTACTAAGCAAATAATGCAATAGTTTTATGTTGTATCTTCCTAACCAAGTGAGTTTCCATTTTAGGTGTGAGTCTCGTATTGAAATAGCATACCCGGCTTTTGGAGGAGCTTCATATCTCGCTTTTGATACGCCCAAAACTTCTTTCCACCTGAAGATGTCTTTAAAAGTGAAGCCTAATGATCCCGTTAAAGATGGAATCATCCTGTACTGTGCTGAATCTAGACACGGACACGGCGACTTCACATCTTTGACACTCAAGAATGGTCACCTCGAGTTCCGCTTTGATTCTGGCGCAGGTAAGATCAATTAAACAATTTAAAGAGTAAAATCAATAAAAATGAATACAATCTAAAAACAGTGCTTTTTTAAGATCATCTGATTGAAGTGAGCAATTCCATTTGATTCTGAATAATTACTTGTACAGCTAAAGTCAGCTCCCCTAATTAGCTCCGGACTTAATCCTTTCTCACCTTAAGATTATACTTATTTATTACCCAGAAAAACATTGGTGAATAAAACTATGGAATATATAATGTCCCTATAGAAAATTTTAACTTTAAGAGGTGTACTAAAGCTAGAAGAATTGTGTTTTGCCCAATACTTATAACATGCCACCTAGTTAGCAGCCACAAAATGGGGTTTTTATTTTTTATCGAAAAGTAAGATGATAAAATTAAAAAAGGCACCCTTAGTCCCTAAAATTTGATGTGCTCTTTAATTACTAATTTTGGTTCCACCTTTAGTTATCCTGAAAATTTAAAAACAATAGAAAAAATGAGAACTCCCATTATATTATTCCATGGAATTCAAACATTGAAAAAAATCAATCTCGCCATTTACCAAGAAAAATTATTGAAATATATGACCTGTGATAAATTTTTTGAAGCTTTGTGGCAGTCAATAAATCCTGAATATCCTTTTGAAAACACCAAAATTTTTTACGCTGGTTTAGCCTTAAAAAGGTGTCCAACAAATCATCAGGAGCTTTTAGGGGTTTTCGATTTTCAACTTGACATATTTAGTCAGTATTAAAATCTCATGCTTTTTTTAGTAAAATTCATAATAATTGAAAACCAACGTATCAATTATGATGGTTTTTTCTGTTAAATTTCTTGGGTGGCATTGTTTTATGGCTTATATTGTATTTCAGGACCTGTAATTATCAAGAGTAGCAAACCTCTGAGAGGCAACGAATGGGTCAACGTTCATGTTTCACGAGTAATGAATCAAGGAAAACTTGAAATTGAAGGACAGGAGGCTGTTGTTGGAAGTGTTCGAGGGAAAAAGGTAATCTTTCTCAATGTTTACGCTTGTAACATCTGCAAAATTGACAAGTTATTTCTACCACTACCTTTGCTTTTGCTAATTTTGTTTTTT
Source organism: Micrasema minimum (assembly GCA_022494985.1). NCBI lineage: Eukaryota > Metazoa > Arthropoda > Insecta > Trichoptera > Brachycentridae > Micrasema > Micrasema minimum. Next base: position 15,126 of record JAGVSP010000657.1, read on the forward strand.
TTTTAAACTTCCAGGTTCTAAATTTGATGACACCATTATATGTTGGGGGCTACGATTCAGACTCTCTGATAATTAACAAGGGAACAGGCGTAGAGACCGGATTCAATGGCTGCATTTCTGATGTAATTATATTTCTTCATCATTACCTAATTTATAAACTTTTCACAACATTTTGAATGTATACAAATACTTGTAGACAAATTACTGGATTATACCCATGCTGGGCTGATATCAGATATTATTGATATCCCAACAGAGACAGAGAAACTCTGGAAACGAATGTGGATTATCTAGGCGTTTACAGGGCTTATGACCTGTCATTGGCTGGGTTAAGTGGCCACATGATGTACTACAACATATCCCATTCCGCCCATCATCTGATAACAATATATGACAAATGCCGCAATCATCATGATGAAACTACAATATATGACAAATTTTTGAACTCTGATAACATATTGAACTTTTCTTCGTATTTCCGCATTTGTAGATTTAAAAAAAAAAATTGATCCATAGTTTTCAAGAAAATTGAGTAAGAATTGGATTTAAAAATGATAAAAAAGCATGATGATGGTAGAAGTCGAGGTAGGTCACAAAACACATGGCATGATCAAGTACAACAAATACTTGAAAGTGGTCATGTGAAATGTCTGAATAATTGACATGCATGCATGAGAAGATGTATGAAAGTTGAGGAAGCAAGGGACGAGTGCCAGGACGGAGTGATGTGGCATTCTATCCCCTTCCGGGAAATGGTGTGATGGTAGCAGGAAAAGTGATGTGGATTTTTCCCTTCGGGGAAATGAAAGTAGTTAGTAGTTAGTATAGCAGAAAATTTTTTTTTTAAGAAAAAGAAATCTGTGCAATCTTATGATATTTGCACACATTTCAATTTGTAAATGGAAAATTTTCAATAAAGCTAAGCGGTTTGTGCTTGAAAATAGGAGTCGAGTCGACTTTTCAGAATTATTATTGTTGAATGTTTTCTTTTAAGCTCATCGTTACAGGTAAATAATAAAATTAATATTTTTCCTACGGGAATATTTTATTAAGAATCGCTGTAATTTTGCTTGTCACAGGTGAAAATATCCGATGTGGTACTAGACATACTAAGTTCCCCGATAAAGTCGGCCAACATTCGCGAGTGTGGAGCTAACGAGAGTAGCAGCAATGCAGGAGATCAGAACAGACAACCGCACAGAGGTGACATCCCTGAAGCCAGCACCCCATATCCAACGGAGGTAAGGCCTATTTAGAAGCGTGGCATTATACAATTGATTGCCTTCTTAACCTTTTCTAACCAGGTGTATATTTGAATATATGTGGACATGTTTTAGAGATTTTTTTATTCCCGCACCTATTTTAATTTAATAGTGGCGAGTCATTTTATTAGTTGCTGCATGCGAAAAGCATCTGTACATCGACTCGTATACTGTAATAGTTGTAGTCAGTATAACGCCTCCCAAATCCAATATTGCATACATAATTTTTACAATTCCTCTATTTTCTCAGGCTGAAGGAGTGTGTCGCTGGTGCCAGAACGAAGGGTACTGCGTTCAAGCTGGGGACACACGGTGTACGTGCCGGGAGGGGTATCGGGGCACCTACTGCGAGGTGTCCTCCCCCACCCCCACCTCGACCTCTCCTTGCGAGCTGCAGCCCTGCGAGAACGGGGCACTTGCCGCCCCACTAGGCAGGGATCACTCTATAAGTGCGACTGCCCGCTAGGAACGGGAGGATTCCAATGCAGGCAGAGTGAGTTGTTAATTTATTTAAATCCTCATGTAAAATTACATAGCATAAGTGTACAAGGGCGGGCTTATTGCAATATCTTCAACCAATCCTTATCTTATATTAGTGACAAGCATTTGTTGTACCAAGTTTTGGTGGGAAGATAAAGCTTAAAATTATACAAATTGCATTAATAAGTTTATGTACCTACAGTCTAAATTATACTCAAATATGACATCCGTAAATGGAACAGGGGAAGGAAGGAAAGGGATAGGAAAAAAGACACCTGTGTCTTATTAATCCCTAAAAATTTTACCATATTAAATGAAACCTGCCACTTAACAAATACAATATTCTACAAGAGGCGCAAAGAACTGTTCATTCCTTTCAAAATAAAATATTGAATGCATTAACTGCTGACTTTTCCTGCATAATGCATAAAGCACTATCTAATAAAAAACCCTAAGCACATAAAAGCGATTCTGAAGAAAAAATATTAGTGTATTATTCAAAATTTTGCTTGATTTAGAGCGGCAGTCAACCTGATTTAAAAGTTAAAAGTTTTTAGAGCCTCTTTTAAAAAAAAAATATTGTTTGAGGCATCATGGTAAGTTTTATGAAACCACCGACGACGATACTTACTGCCTCCAAGTCGCTCTCTTGGCCACAAGCTACTGTGCATTTTCCCAAGTCGGTTTGATGGTTGAGTAAACCCTTGAACTTATTTACTCACATTTGTGCTAATTTACACCAGGAGTGGACCTCAGGGAAGATCTCTCACTGACCGGAGAGGGCTACGTTGAGTTGCCAGCGTCTCTCCTCCCTCACGAGGATAGCCGGGCGACAGAAACCATAGCCTTGGCCTTCACCACTAGTGCTCCAGATGGTCTCCTTGTGCTACAGAGCGAACAGGGCGCCAACTTCAAAGATGGCGACTTTATTATGTTGAGCGGTAAGTGATACATTATAAACTACCTGTGAAATTTGCCTTCACTAGTTCCTAAGTCTTTCTCTTCTATAGTTTCAATCTTGCGGATTGGCCTGCAGTAAGAATTGTGGAATACTGCAACTAATTTCAAAACACTTCGAACCCATTGAAAACTAAAGCTCTGTTATAACCCTATTACAAAACTATTTAATTTATGTTTTTCTTTTCTTTCCCAGTTAATGGAGGCTACGTAGAGCTGCAGTGGGAGCTAGGCGGTGGTGTCGGAACCATCCAGAACACCAGGATACAAGTGTCGGACAACCAGCGCCATCAAGTGGTGGTTAGGAGAACAGGTTCCGAAGCCACTCTCGAGGTGGACGGCACCGAAGACCATGGCAAGGCTCCGGGACTTACACAGAACCTCAACGCTGACTCCAACATCTATGTTGGTGAGTAAAAATACATATATAAGACTCATAAACGTGAAATGAGTCAAAGCTAAGTTTTATTTTATTTAATATGTTACACCCATAAAATTTTGTATTTATGTCCTATCCTAGTTTAATTATTACGACTATGCTTTAGAGGCATGCACACATTATATAATATGTAATATTATGTATTATATGGCTTTGAGATTAGCAATGTCATGACCTTTTTTAGGGTTTGAATTCAAAAACTTTCTAATGCACCAAAATATTTTTTATCAATATATGCAATTTACATTTCGGGACATAGACCAGTGAATATAAATATGTTTGTATGGAGTAGGTTGCATTAATTGCACTTCAGGGGATGTTAGAATATGAATGATAATTACTTGGAAAACATTATTGACATTTATCTCCAATTTCTAATTAATAATAATTTAATAATAAATGAAAGCAATAAAATTAGAATTTTAATGGTGAAGAAAAATGGAGAACTGGTGATTTTGAAGATTCCCAAAGTGCGATTTTCTGAGTCTCGTTTTATAGGCTTATGCCTAAAACTAGCGATTTCTCATGTACCATAATTCATTGTTAGGTCAACTTGGATATAAATATTAATTATCACCGAAAGATAATTTTTTGTTTGGTGTAAAATAGCAAATTAAGGTGTTTCTCAGAATCCAACTCCCATAAAAAATAATGAAAAATGCTTAGTGATATAGCAACACTGCGAAGTGTCTTTAATGCAGTCTTAGACCTTATATTTACTCGACTAACATTCTTTCCAGGCGGTATTCCAAGCAACATGACAAACACTGGACTTATCGGCTTCACCGGGTGCATCCACCAGATTGAGTTCCAAGATTCCCGAGCAGTGCACTTTGGATCTTCAGCCATTGCATCTAGAAATGCAAACTCGTGTTCACCGTGAGTCGTTTGTTCATGTTATTTTTATTAAAAACTCTTAACTGTTAGAGATGTGGATATGACAGCGTGTCAATACGATACCTATAGGTTTTAGGTTTCTCTGCAATTACCTCTCTTAGCCTTCAGACTACTTCATCAGATCCACATAGTCAGAAATTTAATACTAACAAAATTTTCAATTCTATATACATAGTTCATTCATCAAAATTTATCTTTCATACTAACACTTTTTTGACATAAAAATTTAAAAAAAACCTCTACTGTCCTGACCAATATACGGTGTCTGACTGTGTCATATAATCAAATTCCCGTTATGTAAATAAAGAAAAATTTTCAGAAATAGGAAAAAACATAGTATATTCTAAAATACCTTTTATTTGTTACAAAACCAATAAACAAAAAAATAAACAATATGTCAGAATTTAGTATTATATAACACTAGAATATTCAATAAAACAATAGAATATAAATAAACCAATATTGCCCGGCAAAAAAGGTTTTGCAGGGGTTTTGCAGCCGCAAAAAATAGAACAATATGTCGGATTTAGTATTATAACACTAGAATATTCAATAAAACAATAGAATATTAAATAAACCAATATTCGCAAAAAATTTTTAGCGGGTTTTGCAGCCGCAACGACGATTTATTCGAAAATCGTCTGACATTTGAGCAAAGCATTTATGTTTAAGAATAATTTTGCTATAAAAAAAAACAATTTTGAAAGTTCTAGAAAAATTCTATCAAAACTTGCTGTGCATGGATTTGCCTACAAAGTGTCCAATTAATTTGTTCCATTAGCTAACTATCACGGGTAGGCATAGAGGATGAAACGCCACGCCTGGCACACTTCCCTTGCTTCCTCCCGATTTCATACATCTTTCCATGCACGCACGTCGATTAGTTCCGACTTTTTCACATGACCACATTCATTATCGCAATCATCAATTTAAAAATTCTAATTTTGGTTAGCAAATTATTTTATAAAATGCTTTTGCTCATTATATGTCGCTTGACTGATCTTGGAGCACAAACTACTATAACAATCATTTCAATGGGTGATCGCCAAATTATCTTTACCAACATTTGTAGATTTTGCAGAAGTTAAACTAAATCACTTACCAGCAACTTAATAAACTTTATTTTTATTATTATACATGGTGTAACAAAACTCGATGTACAAACGGGGAAACCAGTGAATCTACATTATATGTGGAGTCGATTATACAGAGTAATATTTTTTTATTTGACCCATAGTTTTCTAGAAAATTGATAGTGTTAAGAATTTATCGATTTTTTTTGCAAAATTTTTGCAAATTGTTATCAAATCAAATTAATACTATCTTTAGAAAAAACATAATCAAAAACAGCATTTTAATATGAATTTGTGCAATTTTACTTAATCTGCATTAGGTACTAATGAAAGCTTTTTATAAGAAAAAATATTTTTTTTTCAAGCTTGGATTTAAAAGTCATTACACATTTGACTTTTAATATGATGTACATTCACCATTTTTCGGGTTGTACTACGAGTTTTGTTACTCCATGTATACATATCGTCACTTAGCTAACAACACTGCGTAACTCGAAAATTAACATTTTTCCATTTTTTAATGTTATTGGATAGATATTTTTTACTTGCGTCGATCTATCAGTGAGATTTAAATGTAGTGAAACAAAATATTTTTCTTTTCGTCTCTTATTAAAACTTTAGTCTTAATTTATCTTGAATTCAATAAAAAAATAGTGATTAATTTCATTGTCCTGTAATATGAACTAAAATGACTTGTGCGGTGTTGTTAGCTAAGTGACAATATCTTGAATTGTAACGTAAGGTGTATATTAATTTTATGCTAGGTATAATTTTTCCTTTTTGAACAGCTTAAAACAGCGTTACATTTTGAAAAAGTAAAAGAATATATTTGGCCAAAAAAGTTAAGGCGGTGACCCATATTTTTGGTAACTTGGTCTATCTTCATCCCTAGGTCAGTCTGGATAATATAGCTCATGTGTATTTGGAACTGATAATAATGGTATGAATTGTTCCCTGGAATGCAGCCGTTTGCCCCTCGGTTCCCTCATGTTCTGGGAACAGTTTGATGCGGTGGAGTCCCCTCCCCCTGTTTACATTCCCCACCCCCACCACTTTAATCCCCGGAGAAATTCCGCTCGCTTCTGTGATCTTTATGTTTCTTTATTGTTATGTTTTTGTAGTCCTGTTTTTGTGTATATTTTATAAGTACCCTAAGCTCAAGTATACAATATATTACTGATAATAAATGTGAGTATCTTCTTATTACATTACATTGATTCCTACTTATTTACTATTTATATTTGTGCCACGAGTGAGATATCTCATGCTATTTGACAAATACAATACAGATCACTGTAAACGGTTACCGAATTTAGAATAGTTTTGACCCGTTTTGAGGATTTAATTACTGTTTGCTAAATTCTAATAGACTAAAAATCTTCCGAGATCTGCAATCTCGTAATGATTAGTTTTACAGCCTCCAGATAACATTTGGCACTAAAAAGGCTAGAAAACTGCTTTTTTATGCCTATTTGAAATCTCAGGACCGATTTTGATAACTCATCAGTAGGTAGTTACTTATCGCTGATAATATCATGATCATACATGTATTTGTATTGTTTTTTCAGAATAAAACGCTGAAGGAGAGAGGGGAGCTAGATGATAAGAGTCCTTGCTCGAGAGGATCTGTGATTTACAGTTGTGCTCGATGAATAAATACTGTAAATGAGATGTTGCTGTGTAATGTGTGCCATGCCACGATAGATTTAATACTAATATTCTAAGCAGTGTTGCAATATTATTAATATGTGACCCCAATTAAAACTGGATTATTATTTTACAAATGTTATATCTCTGATTTATGTGGATCTACTTCATTGGTATTTTGTTTTTCCCGTAATGGAAACTTGTGAAAAGAAAGGTCACATTGTTCACCTGTCATGGCTGATGGATATTTCCGTGAATCGCTTCCAATGTATGTGTGCAGCGCGGTACTTGCGCGTAGTATTTAATGTAAATTCTAAAGAAATGTTACATATCGAATAGACTTGATTTTATAGTATTTAAAGTACTGTCCCTTTACCAATATTCGGGATGATATATTTTTCAAAATTGTTCCCTATATCAGCTTTCTTTTGAAAAAAAAATACTTTTTACAAATTGTCTACATATCTTATTTTAAATACTGTTTATCCGAAGTACTCATACAACAATTGAAGTAACTATGTGATTTTTTAGCGTAAGTTTTTTTATAAGATACCAGTGCTAAGTCCAAGGAGAAAAGCAGAAACTTGATCTGTTGAAAGTAATATATTATTATGTTCGTATATTTTATACCTACTGCCTATAAGTTAAGTATTTTTTTAAAAATCTTTACTTTTAAAATGCATTTACTGTTTTTGTATGTTCTCTTATAAATAACATTTACATGACTTCATTTTGTTAAACTTTCATGTGTTATATGATATTTCATGTATTTTTTGCTATTTGCTTTTTAAAATGGTATATTTTTGTCAATAAAAATACTATTTTTGTTTATTTATTAAGCACAATATAAATATAAAACATGTAATAAATAATTGTTATATCAATGCTGAATGTTCAATGTTTATGTAATCAAGTTTTACCAATTGTTACTCTAGCAATGAATAAATTATTGTGTGACCAACAACATCAATTACTTCTGACAATAAATAATCATTATTCATAAAAATGTATTTTTTATTCAAATTTTTCTAGTAAGAGAGATACCTTAATTTTGTCAATCTTTAATACCTCTGCGGCGGTGCTAAAACATCCATTTACATAGGATTCAATTTACTAAACCATCTTCTTAAAGCATTATTTATCCAATATTAACAAAAGAAAATCCAAATGTTCTGCAAATCACGTTAAAAGACTAAGAAAAAGAGTGTAACTCCCTATTAAGTCATCATTCCTAAAGTAGCTCTCTAGCACAGATCTCACATATTTCATTAAATATTATGCAAATGGTGTAGATGTTTTTATCAATGAAAAAACTGTGTCTACAAAAAAAAGAAAACTGTAAAACAAGAATTTTACTATCGGAAATATGCTCACTAATGTGGAAATAAGTCAATAGAATTAAATAAGGTAAAAAATGGATGTTCAGGATCTAAAGGGTTGTTGAAACCAGGGTTCTGAAGCCGAAAAAAGGAATTGTTGGGAAATAATTTCTGAATTCTGAAAATTTATGAGCAGGAAACAAAATAAAGTAGTTATTAATACAATAGATTAACGCTACTCAGCTCAATATGAATAAATAATTCAGTTAAAAGATAAATCTTACCTTGGTTGTGTATAAAAATCCACGAGATTCCCCATGTCAAGTCATACTTTTTCTGTGTTTATTGATTAGAAAATTATCCCTAGTCTTCTAAACTTCAAATACCTATCTCAAAACTAGTAATGTTTTTTGCAGAAATAGCCATGATTTAATATAACATTACCTTTATAATACATATTTTATAATTTTTTGTTGGAAGGTGTATTAATTTTTTAAATAAAATCATTTATTTATGTAATGATAGAAATAATACAATTAAATCATAAATAATATTAATTAAACATAAAATTATTCAATGATGAATAAATTAAATCTTGACAATGCTTATTAGTGTGATTGTCTCTTATCAGTTTACTAGCAATTCCTCATATCAGTTTACAACTCCTGAAATCGGTTTAGTTAAATGTTTTTGGTGATGAGTGTAGTTCCTCGCATCATTTTATTAGTAAGGGTTTTGCATGTAAACTGAGCTCCTTTTATCAGTTTACTGACTGTGCAGTTCCTCAAATCTGACTAGTCAGTGTTCTGTGTGATGAGGGCCGTGCCCCGCCGAATCCAGTAGGGCTGGGGCGCCGAGGCCGCAATCAGGAAGGGTATGACAAAGTTGGTGCTGTGGCCCGTGGTGGACAAGACCCCCGCTCGGGCTGCGGTCTTGTAAAGGGGGGCCACGTAGCGTGGATCGGGGTGCGGCATACTCTCCACAGGCCGCAGCCAAAACACAGGAAGAGAGGGCGGTCCTCTCCCCTGAAAATTATATACAATAGTATAAATTGAGTCCTTATTACCTAATAGTAATTTAAATTTATTAGATTGCATTCTGTCATATTTGGAAACACAGTATTATTAACCACTTATTGGTATTTTTGTATGTAATCAAAGTGTCTCTTCAAAGTTTTCTTCATTAGCCGAGCAGAGGAGTTTTCCGATTAGCTCGACTAAAGCGACGCCCTACCCTTAATTTTTCTCCAGTATAGGATATGTGTTACCGAGTATAACACAAAGTATTCTATTTATACATAAAGGAGAGTTTTCATTTAATCAACTTACTGCTAAGATATAATAACTACCTATGTTGTGTGATACCTTGGACTGGTTCTGAAGCATATGACTATAATGCCTTACCTTCATGTAGGAAAAATGATCAGTCAGGCATACATTTTTGCAATACGACCGTTTATTATTCTCTGCTAGTGCAGTAAACTTTTTATGTAATTTTTTTATGACTCTTCTTAAAGATGAGTCAAATAAGTTATAATACCTAAAAAGGTTTTAAAAAATCTTTAAAGACACAAGCAGTGAATTAGTAAAGATGAAACAGTAAAAATTATGCTGACTTATCATGCCATTTTTCCTATGGAAATAAATTTACGTATAAAAATAATACCTGGATTGGAATCCACCATTTTCATCGATGGGATATCCCACCGTCCCGCATCAATAAACAAACCATGGATATAAATTCCATCTTCCGGTATTGATAAGTTTTGAAAGCATTCTGCTTCTAGTTTCTGAAATTAAACAGAAGTTTAAATTAGGCCAAACACTGAAACTTGTGACGTCAATTATTGTGGAGCGTTTTCTCAAAACGATACATCAAACAAACTAATATTTATATGACGCCACTTTGAAAAACGCTCATAAATTATTGTACGCATGCTTAGGTACATTCAAGTCAATGCAAGTAATGTACATTACGAAATAACTCGTCATCATACCATATCCGCTCCCTATGTGGAGCATATGGAATCCACAAATTGCCTCCAGGCCAAGCGATCGGCCGCCAGCTCCCGTGCATTCTCCCAAGTCAAGTCCACGTCTCGCAGCTCTGACGCAAACTGCCGACGAATTGTCAACAGTGGACGACCAGGACGCCGAGAACCTGATGCCTTGTAAAATAGGCAAGCATGGTTAAGGCTCTCGGGAGACATACGTAGTGTATGGCTTAGCCAGCCGAAACGCCTTCGCCGGATGACAGTAGATACCAAGGGTTGCTGTATCCGTTGCCTCACCTCTGTGTTCCTTACAAAGTCGAACCACCGCACACCTAAAATTCTTCTAAGACGCCTATTCTCAAAACTCAGAAGTCTGCTATCTTGGGCCCTGGTTAGGTGCCACGATTCTGAGGAGAACAGGTGTGATGCAGGAGTTATAAAGGCGGCATTTTGTTTAAACCGAGTAAACATCCGATCTCCAGATAGCTTTCATGCTGTTGAATGCGGCGTCCGCTACTCCAAGCCGCACTCCCAGTTCTTTCTGAACTCTGCCGTTTTCTGTCATGTACGCTCCCAGATATTTGAAGCTCTCTCGACCCTTTCGGTGACTAGTCCCGACAAACCCAGGGGGATCTGGGCATCTTGACACGAGCTGTTACACATGACATGGGTTTTAGCAGTGTTGATTTTTAAACCCATGCACGTGGAGTGCCAATTTAGCCTATCAACAATAACTTGAAGGCCCCCGACTGATTCGTCAATAAGGACGGCGTCATCAGCGTACTCCAGGTAGCTTTTGGGAGGGGGAGATGGATATTCCTCGGTCTGTCGGAATTGACATCCTCAGGATAAAATCCATGAAGATTATAAACAGAAATGGGGCAAGGACGCAACCGTAGATACACTCAAATATTTCTCAACATATAGTCCGATTTTTTATACTTAGCTTTTTCATAATCCACTAAATAAATTTGCAGGATGCAAGGTTATTTTGTTCATTTTTTATTTCTTCTGGTATCTCCTCATACATTATCTTATCTAAGAATAGTTAGGCCTCTCCACACCCAATGGGGTTAAATAAATTAAGTGTGTAATGTTTTAATATTAGTAAATATGTAAAATTATACAGTACTAAATACACTGTAATATAGGAAAAACCTTCCCTATACAAAAGAGAAATGAATGTGTTGCATGGGCACGGTACCACTTTAATTTATTAATAAAAATCGTGGTTATTATTGGTACACCCAAATTCTTATACACCGAAGGCTACGCTTTTTATAAAAAAATCGCTCGTAGCGTAAAATAATTTTTTGCATTGTGTATACCATGCATATCCGCCTCGTAAGCGTAGAACGGATAGTGCAATTGTGCTACATTTAAATGCATATGCATAAAGTCGCGGGTTCGATTAAAGACGGTAGTTAAATACTTTAATAATAAGTACATTTAAATATAATAATAAGTACATTTAAATGTGGTATTCCACATAAAATACTTTACACGAGACTAGCGCTGAAGCATAAGACAGATTATCAAGATTCACTGTAGTTGGTGTACCAACGCAGAACCTTATGCAACATCAAGAGCGGATAAGGGAAAATGCTAGTAAATGTATGTAGCAGTGGCGTGTCGTCCATACATGCGGTAAATGCTCCGCATGCCTTACTTACTAGAAAACAATAAATTATCTGTACATAAAATAAATATTTGAATTATTAATGTACCTACCTAAATAGTATGTAGGTGTTTTTTTTAAGTGGTTTTTGTCGTGGTTTAGAATGAAGATCGTACTTACAGGTTGTTTTTTAGAATAGGCAACCTTGATTTCATCTTGGAATATGTAGAAGGGTAATGGCGTGAAGTCGAACATGAGCTGGTTGATGGAGACGCCGTACCGTCGGGAGAAGGCCTGCAGGGTGCCAGTCAGGAGGCCCTGGGGGAAGAACAGGCCAGAGATCCAGCTGCTAGGCGGCGCTCCAAACTGCATCCAGTGCTAAAAATATATCAAAATGATTATGAAAGCCCCACCCTTTCCCTATACTGTTTTAAGAGTCTTTTTTCAGTCCAGCATAACTCTACCGATTTTTTAAAGCTAATTCGCGAAATTTAATAGATTCAATTTTGACTGGAAAAAGCGGAAGAAAATAATTTTATACGCGACCGAATGCTTTCATTGCTCCTATCACTGTCTCGGCTCTAAGAGTGTCATAAACACATTCATCCCAACCTGCTCAAGGAGCTTGCCCAAATTTACAGTGATAGGGATATTAGTAAGTCTACCCCTATTTTAGTCGTTAGTTACAACTACCTCCCGCCCAACAACAGCCTCCCGCCCGCCTCCCGTCAACCACGCCTAGAGAAGACGCGGCAGCAACCCCGGCTGATGGCGATTGTAATGATCATGTAGATTTTTTTTTAAAACACAACGTATATTTTGAATGGCAATAATAATTTATTAATCACTAACCGGTAGGTCCGCAAGTATTTAAGGCCATCAGAAGCAAATGTAGAAATCTCCATCTTTCACTGAGGCTCAATCGCCTAAAACTGATTTTCATAGGAATGCATGGTTTAGGAATAGGTACATGGGACAAAAGATAATGCTAATCTTTTTTAAAGAGATTATGAACCTTTTGAAAAAATTGAGATTTCTAACATTGCTTCCTAATGGACTAATTTATAAAGACATGTAGATACTGCATAATACTTCGCGAGTGATCCTGAATCAACTGGCACGCGGTGACTGCCAAGGGTGAAATAGTTTAGAACATTCCGGATACGGTACATCGAAATTTCTAGTAAATTGCGCTCTACGTAAAAAGAAACTCGTTAAAAGTCATTGTCGTTAAACCGATATCAGCTGGGAACTGAATTATGTGTTTTTTTATTTATTTATTTTATAAACAAGATTTAAAAAATTTTCCAGTGTGTTACATAAACTCATTTTGGGCACTTGAGAAATACATTTACAAAATGACATATTCAAGGCAGAACATTTTAACATATGAAGGAATAGCCCCAAGAACATTACCATACAAAAGAATTGAAGAGGTAGAATGTTATGTCTATAGCAACCGTTGTGACAATACTTCAAATACGGTGCTGCGATTGGTTGGGTATCTACCGGCTTCTAGTAAAAGTGTAATAAAATACTTAACTAACAAATAAATAATTCAGAAAATGAAGAGATGTCATTGAATCATTTTACTCACATCAACAAAATTTATTCTTAGAATTAAATCATACACCCAGCTTCCCAGGGGTTTGAGTGAGTTGTAAGCTTTCGCTGTCCAGATTCTTGGAACTTGGTTATTGAGGAAAGATCTGAACACATCTTCAAGATCATCCGACATTACGATAAAGCCCTAGAAAATAAAAAAAGATATTTAAAAAGTGTTATTTTAAATCACCGCAATGCCGATAGTTTGTAGTTAGTTTGTAGTCTATTTGTAGTAAAAGAGATAACAATTTTACTGTAGTACCCAATATCCAGTAGGTTTTGCTGGGGATAAACAAAATGATTTACCAGCATCATAACATTATTATTACACATATTTCAATTCGTAAATAATATTCAATTTTCAAGTAGCCCAATTTATTTATAAATTTTAACTTAAATGTTTTTTTAGTGTGATTTGTTGATTTGGTCCTTTTGATTTGATCCTTTTGAACAATTGGTATTATAAAATCATCATTAAAAATGACCTTAGCTTTTAAAAAAAGATTTAGAATTGAGTATTTGCGACGATACCGAACGATGTTCATGATCTGCATTTAAGATTGGCGCGTACTATACAATAAATACAGGAACGATCAAATATGTATGAAATGGTAAATTAATACCCTTGCCATGGTACCTTAACCTATTTTATAATTTTATTACACTTCAATAAGTATGTAAACTCAATCTGTGTGCATTGAGAGGACGTGTGGAATATTCCAAAATATGATTTTACCTTGATAGCTTTTTGGAGATCAGCAAGAGAGCTATGTATAAACTTCAACAATTTGTTGAATCTGTTAATTTCTTGTATCAGTACCGTAGTTAAGGAATAAACTCTTCCCATTGAATCTTTCTGTTATAAGAGACACAAATTAATAAAAATAAATAGACAGGTTTATACCTATAATACTTTAAAACTTTTGATCGCAATGTCATTAATTTAAATATTAGTAGTATAAATATAATATCAAATAAAGTAAAATGAGAGTGATGGATCCTGTCTTCACAACAAAGCAAAGTAAAGATCGATAACGGGTTTATTCTCATTGGATATTAGTTTACATTTACAGGAGTTTAAAGTGGTTTCAAACCAGTTTGAGACCTTTACTTCTGTTTATTGTGTATATTCACACCTGCATATGTGCCTTTAGCATTAATTCCACGTCGATTTGAATCACTATGTCCTTTTTTCATTTCTTCTGACAACTTCCACACAATTTGGTCCGGAGATTCTCCGCCTTTTTCACCCGATCCCGCAGCTTGGCCTTTCATTATGTTTCCAATAAACTGATTTATCTCTTCATTCTACAATTATTATGATTTATCATAATCATTATTTGTAGAAATCACATCGTTCATGAAGCGTTAATTATAGCCCAAATATAATACTTTAACAATTAATACTTGATTTATTTTACACCAAAAATGTATCTATTTGCAGTTTTTTTTTAGATTTAATTAAAAAATATTTGTGTAGTACCTACTTGCTATTTTTTTTAAATAAGAGTTTACATACCAGTCTGTTGTAAACTGTACAACTGTAGGCACAATTAGAAACCTCGAGTCACTAATTTATTTGGTATTTAATTGTACGAAGCTCTGTTTTTTCTAATTTCATTTAACACTTCGTAATCGGAGAAAATGAATAGGTAGTTAACATTATAAATTAGAGACCTGACATTACTTATTGCGCCTAAAGATTGTCTTGTATACGCCAGCCAAACTTAAACTTTGTAAATCAAAGTATCAAATTAATAGTGAAAAAATCGTCATTATACCAATTTTTTTTATTGTATTTGAAATTTTTAGATGGGCAGTTAAGACTTAATTTTTTAATATTATCCGATTGGATTTCATTTTTAATTGTATCCACTACACACATATGTACCTACACATTAAATAAAACAATTTAAAATTGGCAGTACACAACGGAGTTCTGGTACCAACCCTTATGAATGGTAGTGAAGCGTGGTGTTGGAAAAAGAAGGATGAAAGTAGACTGAATGCTGTTGAAATGCGATTTCTCAGGCGAATGTGTTCTAAGACTGAGTGTGATAGGTGTACAAATGTCGAAATTAGAGCAGAGTGCAAAGCTAAGATAAGCATTATCGAAAAAATTAAGAAAGGGCTTTTACGATGGTTTGGTCATATGGAGCGAATGAGTAATGAAAGAACGGCTAAAAGAAGTTTAATGCAAGTGCGCCTGGATGTAGAAGCCGAGGAAGGCCGAGAAAGACATGGCATGACCAAGTACGACACGTACTTGAAAGTGCTCATGTGAAAAGTCGGAATATCGGCGTATGTGCATGAGAAGATGTATGAATGTAGAGGAAGCAAAGGAAGTCTGTCAGGACAGAGTGGTATGGCGTTCTATCCTCTCTGCCTACCTCTAGTTAGTTAATTTAAAAAAAATTAAAACATCCTAGTAGAAAATAAAATGTTATAAATGCGCACCTGGAAAGCAATGTTAGCATTGTCGTGCATTCCGAATATTTCTGGTTCCTCGATGATAGGTAAGGCATCTATAAACTCAAGGTACTCAGAAAATTTTTCGTTTCTAGGGCAGTGGTAAATTCCAGATTCTGAATACGCATATCCTTCCACTAGGACGTGGGGAGCAAAGAAGCTCGTCAGAATCGTCTTTAGACAGCGCTGGTCCCACACATCAGTAACTCTACCACCATAAGTTATTTCACCTGAAATAAATCAAATCTTGGAGACAAAATAACCATTGTGAAAACGAGATTAGTAATTTAATTTTGCACAAATACCTGTTATGTATATTAAGGCGTCCCAAAGCACAATTGAGTTTTGACAAAATATTTCCAAATTGGACAAGGCACACTCTCTATCGCTGTCATTAAACTCGTAAATTATGGTCCATCCCAGAGCACCAAATTTCTTTCTTTCTTGAATTATAGCGTGGAACATGCATATTCCAAATACCATCGTTCGCCAATCTTGACCAAGTGCTGCAACGCAACAAATTATTATTGAAAATTTTTCAATAATGTTAAGAATACTTCGAATTAATTCTGATAATCAATGTAGGTAGCTTATCAAGTCTAGTGTAAACGATCTAAGCTAGAGTGGATACGGGCTGAACCAATGTTCAAAACGAATGAATTAATTATATTAGAACATTAAAACTTTTTTGAGTTTGTCAAATGCTTGAACACAGAGTTAGATTTATCGCATGACGGGAGTAGGTATATATTTGATTTTTATAACTCTACGGAGAATATGGATATTCAAGCGTTTACGGGGCTTATGACCTGTCATTGGCACGGTTAAGTGGCCAACTGACGTACTACAATATTCCCCAATCCGCTTATTAGCGAATATCCATACCAGGTAACATTTTTTCAAATTTTTGTTTATATATTGCAAATGTTGAAAACCATCCACTTGCGTTTAACTAGCGACATCTATGTATTGATATTGGATTTATTAATTATACTATAGTTAATTATAGTTGGTTTGGCCATCATTGATACTCTCTGGTATAGGTAGTTCGAATTCCTCTCCAAAATGTATCGCCTACCTTCACCCAATCCATTCCGTTTTGTCACCTATTATCCAACTAAAATTCAGTCTCGAATATTCGCTCAGCGCAGCAACGTCACTCTACCTCGCAACATCCGTCCTTCTCGTGATCCTGATCTTTCTTCGTTCTATCCACCCTCGTTATACCCTCGTGATACTCGTCATCCATCTCCAAGCTTCCCAGACTCCAATTCCCGAAACCCCTCGACCAAAAGTGAGTAAAGTGTATTTATTTGACTTTTTGTACAAATATTGTGTACATTGGCGGGTTTATTGCCCAAATTGGCAATTTCTTCCAACCAACCAATATAAGAACGTAGTGCGGGTATTTATCGTAAGCGCAATAACAGATCTTCAATTTTTTTTTACCTTTTAACATTCTCTTCATCCTCCCCATTAGTACACACACACACACACACTATCACACTCAATGTCTACCTAGGATAGACGGGAGGTAAAACAGGAATAAAATTTAAGGAAGAGATAGGAAATGTTTTTTCAGCCGTTTTTTTAAAAGATGTGACTGATTCGGCTTCCTTAATAGCAATTGGGAGTTGATTCCATAGTCGAGCCGCATGCACTGTAAAAGACTTGGAGTAGAAGGAGGAACTATGGGCAGGTATCAGGAGTGTATTTTGATCACGCGATCGAAGAGGTAATCCATGAATAGACAAATGATCAAACTTTTCACGAAGGTAAAGTGGGGCTTTAGGATTGTTCAGTACAGTGTACAAGAGTGTAATAATATGAACTTCTCTCCGCTGCCTAATTTTGAGCCATTTAAGCTGCCCTCGATATTCAGAAATATGGTCATATTTACGGAGCCCAAAAATGTACCTAATGCAGGTATTTTGTAGACGTTCCAACTTATCTAGAAGCTCGCAGTTCAAATCAATAAGGGAAACGTCAGCGTAATCTAAAATAGGGAGTAATAGTGTTTGTACTATGGAACGTTTCGTAGTACGGGGTAAGAATTTTTGTAGTCTGTTTAGTGAGTGGAGACTGTAAAAGATTTTGCGACTTAATTCATTTATATGATTTCTCCAGCTTAGATGTTCATCCATTTGAATCCCTAAATTTTTTACTACTTTCATAAATTGGACGTTAGTACCATTGAAGCTGAGGGGGGTAAGTGAAGATATATGTATTTTGCTAGACATGACTTCTAATGTTTCATTAATATCTTCAGGTCTGAAGTGGAGATATAATTGTAAGTCATCTGCGTAAAGATGATACGAACATCTGAGACATGCTGCTATTGGGTTAATAAATAAGGAGAAAAGTAACGGAGATAATACTCCACCTTGAGGTACTCCAGCAACTATGTCAACCCACTCCGACTGATGATCAGGAGTTTTGATACATTGCTGTCTAGGGCGCAAGTATGCCGCAAACCATTTTAGTACAGACTGTGACAGGTTTAACGTTTTAAGTCGCGCCAATAACAGATCGAAGTCAAACCCCTTGGGGGCTTCGTTAGTAACTTTTACAGAATTCTGCAATACAGAGACGGGGAAGTCACTCGAGGGCATGGAACTAAGGTACAGTCTGAATGCTTCATTTGGAGGAATTGGATCTGAAGATAGCCGCTGAACAATCTGTTCCAAAGACAACATCCATGATGCAGCCAAATGGCAATTCTGAAAACAAAAGGAAACTTAAATTAAATAAATACAAATACAAATTTAAAGAAGTACCCATATGATGGCTTGAAATTTCCTTGATGCATTGAATAAAGGTACAACAATATTTTAACAATAGTTAAATGCACTCAGCTCTAATTTCGACATTAGTACGCCTATCATACATCTTACCACACATTCGCCTGAGAGATCGCAGTTCAACAGCATTCAGTCTACTTTCATCCTTCTTTTTCCAACACCACGCTTCACTACCATGCATAAGGGTTGGTACCAGAACTCCGTTGTGTACTGCTGAGATAAGCACTTTCGACAAAATTAAGAACTGGCTTTAACGATGGTCTGGTCATGTGGAGCGAATGAGTGAAGGCCGAGAAAGACACGGAATGACCAAGTACGACCAGTACTTGAAAGTGGACGTGTGAAAAGTTGGAATAATCGGTGAATGTACATGAGAAGATGTATGAATGTAGAGGAAGCAAAGGAAGTCTGTCAGGATAGAGTGGTATGGCGTTCTGTCCTCTCTGCCTACCGCTACGGGGAAATGGCGTGATGATTAGTTAGTTAAGTTAAGTGCATAACAATAGACCTAGGACCCGAGGAGTTAACGAATCGAAAAATGTATTTACAAAAAATTCAGAGAACTTTTAAAACAAAAAATAACATAATGTTATTAATGAAGCTTTGAAAACTTTATTTAATCTTCACTTTTAGAGAAATTCTAAAAAATGGAATGCCTTGAAAGCGGAAACAAATCAAAAGTATGTATAAGCAAAAAAAATGGCAAAATTTCGATTTTTGAGGCGTCCCCAAACGCCGCACCGCGCGCCTGCCGCAACGAAACCCGTAACTGATAAAAATAAAATACGGGCACACAAGCTCCAGTGTTTCACAAAAATCGCTGTTTTCGTGTTGTGTTGCTTCTAAGATGCAACCGGAGTGGAGGCTTGAATTATGTGAAACTGTGGCGGAAGTAATACGTCACGCGCGCGACGCGGGACGAAGCAAATCTGCCGACCTCCGCCGAACGCTACCGAACAACTACGAGAACCATTTTAGCCTTCATCGTGACTCCACGTTACTTTTGCACAAATTTCTTGCCGCCAAATTGCGTGCCAATCTAAATTCATTTCGTACTTTTCTATTTTCATAACTCATGTCAATCTTAGTTTAATTAGTTAAGTTTTCATTGTATTTCATTTCATGTAACTTCTGTGTAATAAATGTGCACTAGAAACTGTAAGTACTCTTTCATTTCTCTCTGTGCACCCCACAAAAAGCAACCACACATGAAACTACACGATATGGGTGGAAATAAAAAGAAAATTTAAAAGTAGTTGTATTAAGCAAAGTTTTGCAAGTATCACATTTTATTTTTGGAAAACCGTCTATACCAACTCTGAATTCTAAAAAAGTTTCTACTGCTTAGATTGCTAATGTAAGTATACTTAAATACGTAAAAAATGCTGTTTTATGATAATAATTGTTTCCCATAAATATAAATTTAATCTTCGTTTCAATAGACATCAGATATAAATTTAAAAAAATTGTGACAATCTGGTGACGTTTAAAATTGATTTTATACTGACTTGCAAAAACACCCAGTCTCCTCTACGAGTTGCATCAGCTATCATCTTCTCTGCAATAGGTCCTTGTCCCTGGCCCAAAGAAATAGACATCACTCTATCTCTGTAACCCATCTCCGTAGCAAACTTGTGAAAAGCGCCAAAAGGATCCGAACCAGTACTCAGAATAAACACCAACGGCGTTATATTGGACATGTCTTTATACCTAAAATACAAAATTTGTAAGGTTGCCTGTAAATAGACTTAAATGTTAAAAATATGTTTTCTTTTATTAGCTTACAAGTTGTTTAATGAAACTGCTGAGCTCTCTATGAAACGTCTTCCTAGATTCACGCTGACATACTCAGTGATGGCACCAATCAATGCTTCGGGTTTGAGAGCTTTAAATAAGACGAGCTTTTCGAAATTATCAAGTCGTGCATCAAAGTTGACAGACGATTTAACTTCAGATTCTCTGAATACTTTTATGTCCTGCAAGTTATTTGAAAAATATTATACAGTCTTCGTTTGGATAGACATCAGATATAAATATTATTTTTTTTACAAAATGGGCCTAAATTGAAAGACTCAGAAACTTTGCAAGAATATTATATTACCTGGACGTAGGAACCAAGAGTGATTCTTATGATATTCAAACAGTTATCGGTCAATCCACGGAAATTATTGAACGTTTCATCCAAATGCTGGATAGCAAACCACGTGGCATCTGAAAGTCCTGGAACGACTGGTTTCTTTTTCGATACCTAAAAATAATTTAAATTAACTACTAATTACCTAATCAAAATGCCTTCTACTCGGACGCATCGGCCGATGGAGTGGAAGAGAGATAGATGCGCCTCAAACCGAACGCTTAGGCCGATCGTGCCTCTCTATCGCTTGTTCCGCGCTCTCGCTTGCACACTCGGCTCAGGCGGAACGTGACAATGAGTCATGCTTTTTCGTGTGTGCAGCCGGCGTTCATCGATTTATTAGACGTTATCACGTCAAAAATATTTTATACATTAAAACGTCAACTTTTTTACATCACATCAGTGTGGAATAATGAAACGGTTTTATACATTTGAAAAACTGAAGAATTAAAATTAAATCTTTAAGCAATACAAAAAAATATTTAGCTTCACAACTTTACTTCCCACTGGTCCTCTTAAGAAGAATAACCAATAGCTATCGAGGATTAAGTTAGCTTGTTGGTAAACCGCCATGTTAAGCAGAAAACTGTACACAAGTTTGTGCTTCTCAAAAAGGCCCCGTGAAATGTTTGTATAAACAGCATAAGTGATGACTGCCAACATATTGATCAAGTGCTGGTCGAAGTCCTTATCTTTCTCATTTGTTTCCAGTACACTACTAAATACCTGTAATTATTGATACAAACCAATTTTAGAAAAATATATTCTTCTTAAATGACGACATCACACAACGAAATTTAGACACTTACAAGTTGAAAGTATTTTAGCGAAAACTGGTACATTGGATCAATAGTACTTAAAGTTGAAACTGCAAAATATAAAACAGCCCCCCTTGTTGCAACAGGTCGATACTTTTCTCTAGCAACTGAAATGCTTTTTTCTGTAACCTCAGAATCTTGAAGACGAGCTACGACAATAGCAGACGTTTCCTAAGAAAATAATAAAACATTTTATAAGTATTGTTCGCAATAGATAGCACTGCATATTGTAGGCACTATTGTAAATATTTGATGGACATACTTTAAAGAAGGATGAAAGTAGACTGAATGCTGTTGAAATGCGATTTCTCTGGCGAATGTGTTCTAAAACTATGTATGATAGGTGTACAAATGTCGAAATTAGAGCAGAGTGCAAAGCTAAGATAAGCATTATAGACAAAATTAAGAAAGGGCTTTTACGATGGTTTGGTCATGTGGAGCGAATGAGTGATGAAAGAACGGCTAAAAGAAGTTTAATGCAAGTGTGCCTGGATGTAGAAGCCAAGGAAGGCCGAGAAAGACATGGCATGACCAAGTACGACACGTACTTGAAAGTGGACATGTGAAAAGTCGGATAATCGGCGTATGTGCATGAGAAGATGTATGAATGTAGAGGAAGCAAAGGAAGTCTGTCAGGACAGAGTGGTATGGCGTTCTATCTTCTCTGTCACCACTACGTGGAAACTGCGTGATGGTTAGTTAGTTAGTTTGTTACATACTTTACTCTCATTAAGAGTTTCAATCAGTTCTTCATCATCGAGAATGTTTCCAGATGAAGCGAATAGCATTCTTAAGATTTTATCTTCGATGGCCAAGAGTTGCATTTTATCGTTGTTTATCCGGGTGATGAGTTCCGATCTTAGTGTTTCCAAATCTGGTCGTTCTATCCTCACGACTTCACTATAAAGATGTAAAAAAATCGATGATTATTTGTTGTAAGGAAGAACTGTATTTAATTCGAATACAAAATTATCTTACGCCAAAAGTTGATCTTCGAGACCCCCAAAAGAGTAACCGTGAAGTTAACAATCGTTACTTGAATACAGATGTCAGGGAGGTAATGTGGATTAGATAATTTAGTCGTAATATACAACTTGAAGTGTGGATCGTACTCAATATCTGTGTCACCTAAATGAATCAACATACGCCCACCCTGGAATAAAATAGGATTTATGAAGTTAAAATAAGTAATAAAAGTAACAAAAGGAAAAATGGCTCCGAAATTATTTATACCAATTTATAAAATAAGTCACCTGTATAAATATACATTTCTGAAGGATTGGTGATAGTGTGGGATCAAGAGTTTCTCCAATCTCTTCTATCAACACTGGTCTTCCAAGACGTATACAGTTCTCCATGATTCTCATATAATTTCCATCTGACAACTTTACTATCTGCAGTTGATTGTCTCTCTCCATATTTCTTATCCATCGGTTTGCCTAGATTTACATTATTTGTATGATTGAAAGTATCAAAACGTAATTGAAATAATATGATCTTTCTTAAAGTTAGTATACCTGCTCTTGTGGATCAATCATAAGGGGCCACCTTCCGGCCTTTGTAACTAAAATTCCATTTTCAACAGATACATTGTCCCTAGGAAGTCCAGCTGTATTCCATTGCCTTACTGTGTACGAATCTGATAGTACTGAAGTCATGCTGAAAACAGTTTATATATGTATTTATTAAAACAGCAAAAAACTTTATGTTCAATGTTTTTGTGATTTTTTTAAATTGTGAAATCACCTGAAGTTTTGAGATATGAGAATTCCTAATTCATTGCATTTATCCATCCACTTTTCTAACAGTTCTTGCCGATAGTGTGTAGGAAAAGCACCAAAATAAGCAACGCATCCTGAACCTACGATTATATTTCCTGTTGTGCACTCCAATTCACTCGACATATTCTAAAAGCATTTAAAAACTATTATAACAAAATAGAAACGGAAAACGCCTACGTGTGAGCCAATTTATAAAATATTTGACTTTAAACTTGGGCACATGAAAACTAAATGTTTTTTTACCTTTATGAAAAATGATGATTGAATAAATTTAATGAATGATGAAAGAACTGAAATTGAAAATAATAGAAACTGGAGAATTGTAGCTGAAAACAGACGCCAGTGGAGAAGTTTCTTGGAACCAGCTATTTTCTTCAACGGGTTGTAGCTTTGGAGATGATTCGGAGGAGATAAAATTAATAATGTAAGAATGTTACAGGAAACAACTTGCCGATCTGCGAAATAAATTAAATTCAAGAAAGACTTAAGGAGATTCCGATATGACGATCAAGTATATTATAAGTAATACGAACATAGTGAAATTAGATATTGGTTTGGCCGTTGGGTTTTGTTTCTCGGGCTTGCTGGTGATGATTTGTGCTACTCATTCTTGAGACCAGTTGCCCCAGTAAATCCTTGATTCCTACTCCCATATTCTTTTTGTCTATGCCTTCCTTTATCCAAACATCCAACATTGTCCATAGAAATATTTTTGCACATCGCGGGTAGACTAAAATTTTTATGCAACAAAAACGCATTTATATTCAACTTCGAACTCTTTAAACAAATCATCCATTGTCATTGTGTTTATCTAAATCTTGTGTTCCGTTCTGTGTTTTGGTTTGTGAAATTATTTGAAATGTAGTGCAGCCCAGACGATCTTCCTTTTCCAGCATCCATAATACCCAAGGTAGGGGCAATTTTTTACTGGATTGATTGGTGTGGGTCTCCTGGCATCGCCTGGAAGCTGGATCTCTCGTTCTTCCTCCTTCTCTCGCCTTCATTCGAAACTTCAATTCTTTCACGCATCAGCAGCTCTCGTCGTCAATTAAAGTCGACAAAAATTCGCTTTGCCGCACCAGATATAACAAAAACTCACTTATGAAAGGTTTAAAAACATATATGAATGATGATCATTATTAACAAATGGTGATGATAAATGCATGCCGAATGAGTAAGTATTGAATGGATAGTGAGTGAAGACATAAGGGAAGGGAAAGTAGTAGAAGACATTACTTTGACGGATTCTTCCCATCGGGTTTGTTCATCAGCCAGCGCCTGCGTGAGCTTGCCTGCCCTGTTAAGGCGCGCCTCGGCCAAGTCCAGGTCCGCTTGCAGAACAGCCCTCTCCTCTTCCATCTTGACCAGGGTCTGCTGCATGGCGGCCAGCATGGCCTCCACGGCCTGCAGCTGCTGCTGCTTCTCCTTCAAAACCGCCATCACGGCCGCCATCTGCTTCTCCGCTTCCTTCATCCTGAGAGAGTGAAAAAGTTGTTAAAAATATTTAAGCCTACTGCATAGATACAATTTTTTTCTGGGCATTTAATACCAACCAAACCTAACATCACCTAAGCATAGGCGGGGCTTTGGCCAGGTTTCAGAAAAGAGAGTACTGTGCTTTATGCCCATGATGTGTTGAATATAAAGGATTATTTGTCACGAAAAAGTATTATGTCGGAGGACTTGTCGCCCGAGTTGTGCACCATCTGCACCTCGGGAGTCGCGACGCTCAGATTAGTCTTCTCTTGTACATCATTTGTAGTTGTACATAAGAATTTAAATAAATAAATACAATAATATTTGATATTATTGATATCCCAACAGAGACAGAGAAACTCTGGAAGCGAATGTGGGTTATCTAGGCGTTTACAGGGGCTTATGGCCTGTCATTGGCTGGGTTAAGTGGCCACTTGATGTACTACCAACATTCCCCATTCCGCCCATCATTTGATAACCATATATATGACAAATTTTTGGAACTGATATATATTGAACTCGTCTACGTCGTTCCGCATTACCGAAATTTTCTATGCTGGTGTCATCTGTTGAGAAGATTGTTAAGCATTTTTTGGCAATCATCTTTATTAGTGTAGGTAAGGCTCTACTGAGCTTTATTACTTTACTAGAAGACGCCTGAAGATGTCTCTCCAATTTTTTTTTGCTTTATATTTTTTACCGGTAAATTTTTTTACAACATTTTGAATGTACACAAATTACTGGATTATACCCATGCTGGGCTGATATCAGATATTATTGTATAATTGTTTACAATAATATCTGATTTTAGCCCAGCGTGGGTATAATCCAGTTATTTTCTACAAGTATTTGTATACATTCAAAATGTTGTTACAATAATATTTGCTTACTTTATTATTTTAGGTTCCACTACACGGAACACTTTGGCGTAAGTATCCACAGCTCTAACCCACAGGCACATGGAACGACAAACTTTTGATACTTTCACCACAATATCTGGTTCAAAGTCTTTGTGGTCAATGTAAACTTTGATTTTTTTCAGCATGGCGTCTTTTATGTGATCTTTGTCATACTCCTCGAGGTTTTTAAGGAAGTTGGAGTCTCCGAGCACTTTCTTAGCAGAATCCCAATCAGTCCTATAGTAAATACAGCACACAAGTAATAGTTAGGTAAAAATGTAGTAATCAATTCAATCATATCAAAAAACATTTTCTACGGTTCGGTTGTCCAATAAATAATTTAAATGAAAAACTCATTTTCAGTAGTTGTTAAAACTTAAGCGAAAACGAGAAGCGTAGATTTTTTTTTTTTTATACTATATTTGGGATTTGTAGACCGCGTCAAAAGATTTTTAAGAAAAAATGGCGCCACAGTCACTGATGCTTGTATGGTCTGACTTTGACAGTTTGTCATACTCTCTCAGTTATTTTGGCTTTGCGTCATTTTAGCGACCTTATCTTTTAGAAAATACCCAAGCAATGGCTTCGTTTTTCTACATGACTTATGATCAATGATTATACTTACTGATAATGATAGAAGGTGTATAATATAATAATGAAGTCCATGACGATATTTGAACCAAAATATATTGAATTTTTGAAACATGTCTTATATTTCATTTAATATCATCCTGTTGTTTAAGCGTGAGTGGGTGTATGAGTGCAAAGAAGTATAACTTCCACCTTGTGGCACGCACCCTTTTAAAATTATATTTTGTTTGTGGACTCAAAAGATAGACAAAATTGGGGTCTCATGTTTCAACCGCGTCATCTCTCCAAGTTCTTGGTAGCACCTAATCTTGTATACCTAAGAGAATATCTACTATGATCACGTACTTAAGTTTGTTGTATAAACTGGCTCCATACGAATTTGACTGATAGGTTTTTTTTACACCCTAAGTTCATTGATTTGATCAAGCTTTTAAGTGCATCTTGTGCAGCCCTCATAGCTGGCATGGCTAATACAAGGTCTCTGCCAGCGTCATCTGCCAATTCGTGAGTCTCTGCGGCTTGAATCATTAAAAAGAGCGCTAATGATTACGAAATCTGATATTTTTTATTACTTCTTTGATTTTATTAATGTGGGGAATAGAATATTTGTTAGGTACCTACCTCCTCACAGATAACCAACATTTTGAATGGCTGCAGAAGTTTAAAAAAAAAACCGGTTATACTTTATCTCTAATGTTGGCATTAAATTTGGTTTGAATAGTAAAACAACATTGTTGAAAGAAAATAAAAATGTTGTGCATACTTTGGCATTGGCTTCGTCCTCTAGAACAGCAACTTTCACTTTGTCAGCTTGGGCTTCTTCTAATTTTAGTTTAGACATCATAGCTTGAGCCTCTTTAGACTTTTGTACCAATATTGGTTCCATACTTTTAACTTGCTTTTCCATGACACCAACAACTTCATAGGTTTCGTATAGTTTCTGGAAAAAAATGTTGGTTTGAAAACTCAAACAATGAATACTTATTAGAATTCACAATTTTTAAAAATGAATTTTTTAAATAAGTTGATAACTGTTATTTTATTTACTCAGCTAGGCTTATACTTTTACATATACATAGGTATGTACGAATGTAGATACTGTAGTATAGTAGAGAATCTTGTTTTTATTTGATCAGCAGGCACAGTACTTGTATCCAAATAATTCTATTATTCACACTAATCTAGTCAGTGTTTGATATAAAACTTTGTTTTGAAATAAATAAAACAAAATCCGTTGTCTTACAGTTAATCCATTGGCAATACGAGCTCTATTTTTCAATATTTCTTGTCGTTTTTTATCCAACATTTCACAGTACAGCTTTAGCAAATCTAAGTAACTGCTCGGCGTCGTGTAAAAATATCGGCGAAGTTCCACGTACAGTCTTTCCGTCATCACTTCGGTGCTCTAAAAGAAAATAATTGGTCTATTGGATATTTCCAAAATAAAATGGCATTAACATTGTTATCATAAATAAACAAAATAATTATAAAAGGTAGTTTTTATAATGCATTTTCTTGCAGTTTTTGCTGATATAATCCACTGTGTTGTGAGCTGGTTTGATGAATTGTTAGCCACTGTTAGAAGGGCATCAGGAGGCCATTTCACAAACCAATCGATGGTACAGCAGTTGACAATCGAGGGGAACATACGACAGCGACGCCTGAAATTGTAAACATACCTCTAAGAGATAAGCTAAAACTGAAGGTATTTCAATTATCTTCCCAATAGTTCGACGAAAAAACGACGACGCGATGAAGAATAATACTCGTACTCTGCTACATATTTTGGATATATTATCAGACAGTAGACCGTGAGGGTCTAGAAAATATGGTAATTGTTAATTGTGTTGAGGGAAAGCAAGCAAGATGATGGCGTCCTGCGAGATGGGTAGAACCAACAAAGGAGCTTATGGGGTCCTCTCTAAATATTTCGATCACATAGCTCAGGAACGGGACAAACGGAGGCGATTGTTGCAGTCTGTTTCTGTGCAATCAAAAGATCACAACAGTCAGCATTGATGGCGAAAAATGTCTGTACCATAGGAAAAATGTATGTCAAAAGTAATTGAAAGCGCAGTTTAGTAATTCAATAATATTTTTACCTAAAAACGTCACCCACGGGGCTCATACAAATGCATAGATGGAGTTTGGCTCTGATTTTATTGATGAAGAATGTAAATACTGCTTCCCTATCACTTGCGTTAACACCTGCGTCTGCAGCAGGGCCACGCATGGCTAATATGACTTTCTCAAGGTCTTCATTTTCAAATAAGTTTGGCACCTCACCTGAAAAGCAAACAAACAAAATATTGTTTCGAAAACAATAATATGTATTACTTTTATTATTTGTTCATTATTTTAGGAGGTTGCTTTATCCAGAGTAGTTGTGACGCCAGAGCTGAGCTGTGCCAGAGCTGTGTTTTTAACATTAACGTGTCAATATATTTATGAAAATTTAATGTATGTACATAAAAATATTGATAATTTTAGGAGAAATAGAGATTTCCATGGGTTCGATACTCGTAATAAAGACAAACTAACTTTGCCCACTACTAGATTGCAAAAGATTAATAATTCGTTTGCCTCAAACTCCGTGCGATTCTATAATAAACTACCTCTGGATGTTCAGGCCTTGTCAATCAAGGCATTTAAGAATGCTGTGAAGCACAGGCTGCTCAGACAGGGTTATTATGGAGTCGTGGAATATTTGCAGGACAATACGGCTTGGCAGTAGATTCGTAATTTATTGTTGCATTATTGTTGTACTATTAGTTTTGATGAATTGATTTTTTATTTTATTCTATTTACTGACGTTTACGAGAGATTTTAAAATCCTACGTAAAAAAAAAAAAAAAAAAAAGTACCTAATACACCGTATAAGAAGAACGGTCTTCCGAAACTTGGAGTCGTGTATTCTACAATTCTACATATACAGGGTGTAACAAAACTCGATGTACAAGCGGAAAACCAGTGAATCTACATAATATTTGGAGTCGATTTTGTGGAATAAATTTTTTGATTTGACCCTTAGTTTTCGAAAAAATTGGGTACGAAGTTGACTTTTTTTTCGAATTTTTTTTGCAAATTGTTATCAAATATCATGTATTTAGTCAATTTAATACTATCCATAATAAAGAAAACAAAATGAAAAAACTCGTTTTAATAAGAATTTGAGCAATTTTAGTTAATCTGTCATACTTATGAAAGCTTATGTGAGAAAAAAAAAAATTTTTGTTCAAGCCCAGATTAAAAAGTCATATTGCACAATCGTCTCCAAATACGATGTAGATTCACTGGTTTCCCGCTTGTACGTCGAGTTTTGTTACACCCTGTATATAGAATTAACCTAATGTATCCTACATAAAAGTGTTTTATTTAATAGTCATTTTTCAATTAAATCACATCCAAAATACAATTAAAGGGGATATTAATAATATCACTATCATACATCTGAATTTATTTTCAAGCTGTCTCAGTAGGTACCTATGCTCGTAGAAATACGCCATTGAAGTGTTACTCGTAAATAATGAAAGTAAAATTGTTTTCATACCAGAATTCAGGATATTGTTGATATCTTCGAGAAATTCTTCTTGCAGAATCTGAGTGTCGGTAAACAGGAACACCGTGTCTTCGTTCTTTATGCCGGTATTGCAATACAAGCTACGGAGATCATCATGGAACGATGTGAGGTCGTAGTTTCTAGTGAGTTCCATACCAAAACACCTATCGAGTAAGACAACAAACCAAATCAGTATTTTTTGAGATATGACATATTTTGTTTTCCATTATGCGCACTTTACACGGGACCGAAAACTGTACCTATAGTTTCTTGTTCAGAACACTGTACAGTCTTTCAAAAACGCACTTTATACTGTACAGTTTCCTGTTCTGTTTGCAAACAGTCCCGTTTAAAGCCAAAATTATATGGAATTTCATTATTTTTTAATTATTTTTTTTATTTTATTATTTTTATTATTATTATTATTTTAGAGGGGAAACAACGTCGCAAACACCCAGGCTTGAGAAAAATCACTTTGATTTTTTGAGTTCTCACCGGGAATCGAACCCGGAACCTCCGTATCGTGAGTCCAGCGTCTTAACCATTACGCTACAGAGGCCGCCAATATTGAATGTTTTTATGTAAACGTTTAAATAGATATTGATTATATTGAATGCTTTTAAAAACGTAAAATTCATTACAGTATTTTTTTTACGTAATAATATGTAATTTTTCGCGGGTGTATTTATCCGCGATGACTCAACTGACCTTTCTCCAAAAAGAAAAACATATTGGTCATGATTCAAAAAGAACCTGTACATTGATTTTTATTCTGCAAAAATCATCACGTTTATGTTCTCCGCTCCGGTAGTAAATCATGAGTAGCTAGCTACATTACAATATAATATGCATATCTGCATACTGTTGGCGGCCTCCGCAGCGTAATGGCTAAGACGCTGGACTCACGAGACGTAGGTTCCGGGTTCGATTCCCGGTGAGAACATAAGCCCTCAAGCCTGGCTGTTTGCGGCGTTGTTCCTCTATGTAATTGGGCCTCCTGGCCTGTTGAGGTGGTTAAATTTTAAAATAAATACATAGGTTATTGTAACGTTCAAATTTTTCCTGGACTTAAGGTACATACCTTTTAAATTTATGCCATAATCGAAAGGATAATTTTTGGACAACTTACTTGTACTCATTGATGTATGACGCAAGAGTGGCCAAACTCCTTCTACCAGATCCTCCAGGTCCCACAAGCAAAGCATGACCCCTTTCTGCTCGCAATACCCTGGCTATTCTGACTACGTGCTCAGCTGCATCCGTGAATAATACTAGTTTCATTTCTGCTCGAGCTGTTGCATTGTATTCCTCTAGATAAAACTACAAAACAAATGGACAGTAGTTGAATTATCTGGCAAACTAAGTTTACGTTTACATTTCTGGGTTAATTGCAAAACCCCAAAATGGTACGGCACAGACAAGTTTGTTCATCTATTATCGATTAATCAAAAGTAATATCTGAAAATCTACAAACGTACTTATTTGTAAAACTAATAATTGCTAATCAAATTTTCCAGTTGAATACTACCTAGAGTTTAGTTGCAAGGAAAACAAATGAACCATTAGACCCAGTGAATCCTTAATCCCAGTCTTATATTATAATTATTGAAAAATCATCGTTTTTGTATTAAATAGCAAGAGTTTTACAAAACAGTAAACAGTATACCTAGACAGTTACGCAACAAACATCAAGTTTCTTTCAAAACCTTTAAGGTTTTTGTATAAATGAGCTTTTCTTTTGATTATTATCTAAACGCGTTGCTGGTGCAAATTTTATAATCACAATCAACTCTCCAAGCGCGCTATAGCCCAAATTCAGCTTTGGCCTCCTTCATTTTTAAATCATGTAAACTACTAATAATATTTTTTGGAGATTATCTACTGACATTTCTTGGTGGAATTGCATTTTAATAAATAAAACACCTTTTTAGTTAGACCACTTATATAGTATATTCCAGTAACCTGGTTTCGAATATACTATATAAGTGGTCTAACTAAAAAGGTGTTTTATTATTTAATACTAATAATAAGTTACGTAAACAGAATAGACTTTAGTTGATCAAGTGAGCGAGGACACAAACTGCGCCTCATATGTTGAGATGAAGAGGGTTGCAGAGGCTTGAGTAAAGAGGTTTACAGATGTAGAACCTTTGCCAACAAAATCCCTAGGATCAAAATGAAATACTCTGTTCTCTTTTGAAGAAACGTAGTTCATGAAGTCTCCAAACAGCAGCATAGGAGAAGTTTTCTGACTATCGCTCGTCATAACAGGCTCTCCAAATGACCATGTTTATTCAGTTACTTACATACATAATAGACTTAAGTTGATCAAGATCTTTAATCTCCTCATACACTCTGTTCTCCTTTGAAGCACCGTAGTTCATGAAGTCTCCAAACAGCAGCAGAGGAGGTTTGCTGATCAAGGCGCCTTGTTCTATCTCCATAATAGGCTGTCCAAAGCTGTTCATGCAAACTTCGTACATCAAGTGGTAGAAGAAACTTCTATCTTCAATGTTGATCAGACGAGTGTGCAAGCGAGAAACAACGATAGAGAGGGCACGATCGGCCTAAGCGTTCGGTTTGTGACGCTTTTTTTTTCTATCTCTCTTCCACTCCATCGGCCGATGCGTCCGAGTAGAAGGGAGACAGCAGCAGCACACAAGAAAGAAAAAAAAGGTTTTATTGTAATTCTCAATTTGTATTCTACAAAATAATGATAATTCAGTAATAATAATTCAATTCAATTTATAAAAGTATGCTATTTTTCTTCAATGTTTTCTTATGACGTTATCACGTAAAATTATCGTCCGTAAACCGAAAGTTACAGAAAACCAAAAGTTTTTTTATTAAGTTAAATAAGTCTCATGTAGATGCACGGATTTATTTTATTTATTATTCTTCTTATTTATTTTGTTTTAACCACCAGGAGTCCCAACATAACGGAGAAAAACAACATCTCAAAACCCCTAAGCTTTAGGAAATTCGCTTGTAATTTTTGAGAATATTTGGATCGAACACTAGTTAATTTTTGTACTGTAATCAGTGTCATGCAGGCCCCGTATGCATGCCTGCATTTACCATTCCAGTCCAGAAGACTCTGGTATTTGACTTAAATTTAAAAATATAATATAAATTACAGATAAAGGTTATTTCACAGACTTTCCACTTACTTTAAAATAGTCAAACCTTCTTTGACTAAGCCGCCATCAGCTTGTAGAACTCCTTGCATACATTTTGACAAGTCTCGTAAATTGAATACGTAATGAGAATTTTGTTGGCGTTGGAAGAAGTTTGGTTATAACTTTTCCATAAATGTCTACGGCAGCATTAACTACGCTGTTACCAAGGCATGACACTTCAGGAACAAAGTCTTCTAGATATCCATTTAGAATTGACTGAAATCACAAAGGAGTGTGATAAAATTAATGACCCTCATATCATTTTTTGGTAGTAGAAACTATCGATTTCAACAAAAATGATCAAAATAGCATTGATAAAATACAAAGTAAATTCATTTTTGCTTTGTTTTGTACCCATTAGACATGATTTTGATGGTGTACAGTTTTTAAACTCTTCTCACGTGATCTAATCTAATCCTCAAAACTGAAATGCTCCGACAGGAATTCATCAGCTTCTAATAAAATGTGTTTTTTCAACATAATACCCTTTTTATATATGTAGGTTTATAGTTCCATAAATAAAACCTACCTTGAATATGAGTTTGAGAGTATCGTCGTTTGGCGTGGTGATGAAAAGCATAGCAAAGTGCCTTGTGAAACGAGGGGTGAGGGGGTTCCTTCCACCCCCGGGGGGAGCACAGGCTGTACCAAGGATGACCGTCACGAATCTCTTTCCAGAACATCTTTTCTCTGTCGTAGAGACCCCCGAAGTCCAAGAATTGCCTGAATTTTAATTTTAATAAAAAAAACAATGACTGAAGGAAAAAAACAGCAAATCGGTGTTATTCACTCATTACTTAAAAACATTATTAAGAAATTCCCGATAGGTAGGTATATTAAAAAGTACAGACTATTGTTAAGGGAAGTAATAAAGCTACTAAAAAACGTGTTTTGGCTTTTGCATGGGACCAAGTTAGCGGCATAAATGCGTTTTATTATAAGTAAGATAATGATTTAAATCTTCTTCTTCTTATTTCGCCACGTTTGCTCCTATGTGGAACATGTGGACATCACTAGATCCCTCCATCACTAGACTCTGTCACTAGCCAGCTCTCTCGCCTCCTCACACGTCAGGCCCGCATCCATCAGCTACGCTGAATACATCCGTATGATGGTCATCGACGGTCTGCCAGGACAGCGGGATCCTGCAGGCGTAAAGAAGAGGTAGCTCGGGTTCAGGCTCTCCCGAGGTATCCGGAGTACATGCCCAAGCCAGGTCCAACGCCGCATCTTCACGACTCCAGTTATTAGAGGTTGCTGCGTCCATTCCTAACTTCAGCGTTGGTTATGAAGTCAAACCACCTAATGCCTAGAATCCTTCTCAGACACTTATTCTCAAAACTCAACAAGCGAGCATTCTGAGCTTTTGTGAGGTGCCAGGTGCATCCATAAAGGAGCACCGGCACAATGCAGGAATTAAAGAGATCATTGATTTAAATACTAGCTCACAAATGCCATAGATATTGTCGTGCTCTCTACCACCAAGTCAAGTTTTAAATTATTATTTTTGGAAATCTTTTTTCCGTAAGGTGCTCCTAAAATGGTCTTTTTGCGACGTTCGAGGTGAGATTCTATTATTTCCTATACAGCAAGTGAAGAAAAATGAAGGAGGTACACATCGAAAGACATAAAAGTTACAAAGAATACTATAAAAATAATTAGATTCGCATTTAATATCTATTTATCATTTGCATCTTCCGCTCACTGAGTGAAGCATATGGGTTCCACATATTCCAAACTGCACTTACTGAAAATCAACTAACTAACTAACTAACTAACCATCACGCCATTTTCCCGTAGGAGTAGGCAGAGAGGATAGAACGCCATACCACTCTGTCCTGACAGACTTCCTTTGCTTCCTCTACATTCATACATTTCTCATGCACATACGCATATTATTCCGACTTTTTACATGTCCACTTTCTTGACAGTACTTGACGTACTTGGTCATGCCATGTCTTTCTCGGCCTTCCTCGGCTTCTACATCCATGCACACTTGCATTTAAACTTTTTTTAGCCTTTCTTTCATCACTCATTCGCTCCACATGACCAAACCATCGTAAAAGCCCTTTCTTAATTTTGCTGATAATTCTTATCTCAGTTTTGCAATCTGCTCTAATTTCGACATTTGTACGCCTATCATGTCTTACCACACATTCGCCTGAGAGATCGCATTTGAACAGCATTCAGTCTACTTTCATCCTTCTTTTTCCAACACCACGCTTCACTACCATACGTAAGGGTTGGTACCAGAACTTAGTTGTGTACTGCCAATTTTGCTTCTTTCGATAAGTTCTTATTTCGATAAATCAAGTTTCGGGAAATAGCTAAAATGTCATTTTATTTTGATACTGCTTTATTGAAATTTGAAATTTAATATCTCGACATGGGAAGAGACTAAAACGCGTTTCTTGGACAGAAATGTTGGAGGACGCCGGACGGTGTGAGTTGTAACGTGGTATTCCCAGTTTATTTTCGACCAATTGCATTGTGCATTATAGTATTCATGGTGGGGTATATTTTTTAAAAATACCTGAGTTCTTAAGCTGCCTGTTTGCGCAGAGAAATTCATGGTAAATGGAACGAAAACCCCCGTGGCCCCCAAATTTTTCAACACTGTTTTGGCTATAACTGACTTTCCGACACCTGAAATTTATATAAAAATAAATAGTAATCGTATAATAATTAAATTACACTATACATACTTCATATTACATATACATATTTTGGAATATCCTAGCTAGAAATCTAGCCTATTCTTATTCATTGAAGTTTTCATTTTTTAATCGAGACAATAATAAACCGTAATAATAGATAAATAAGTACCCACTAGTGAGGCTTCGTTTATGATGGCGCATTACGCAATCTTTGGTCTACAATAATTTATAATGAAAAACAATATATATGTGTTATATATTTTTGACGTGATAACGTCTAATAAATAGATGAACACCGGCTGCACACACGAAAAAGCATGACTCATTGTCACGTTCCGCCTGAGCCGAGTGTGCAAACAAGAGCGCGGAACAAGCGATAGAGAGGCACGATCGGCCTAAGCGTTCGGTTTGTGACGCATCTATCTCTCTTCCACTCCCTCGCTGTGAAACCGTGCTCTCGACGTCCTCGCTTCAGGTAAAGCTTCAGAATCTTCATCGTCATCCACGTGCACGTCGTCAGAGCATAATTTAAGTAAACACATATTACCAATTTTTTTTTTTAAAGAATCGTTTGAGTTCTTATGATAAAGGTGCTCAGTACTCAGATATTTCAATTTTGGGGCTGCTTTCAAATAGTCGGAGATAGCCGTGCCAGAAAGCAGGAAACAAGTTGTGCTGGAGTGGGATTCGAACCTAGAGATTCTAATCCGCAGTCCTCGAATCTACCACTAGACCACGACCCGGCTGCTTTTTTTTATCACTACACTGTTTGTCCGTCAACTTCAAATGATTATAGACACTGAAAATTCTCATAACAAATAATTGTCGACGGAAAATTTCTCAATGCGCCTGAATATTATTTCTCATTTGAAGACTTAAGATGTTTTTTTCTGGAACGGGAATTTATTTACCTGATTGAGTAGCCATTATTTTAATACGCATACATACTCGTAATTTATAAATGAATGTAAATACATAGGTAAGGTACCTGTATTTCCTGTGAACATTACGGGTTTGTTTTGGTTCATCAGTTTCTCCATAATGTACCCGTATCTAACAGTATCCTTGGTAGGTACAAGGGTCTCAAAGAATGGTTCATTTGGATTATATGTATAGTTGGGCACTATTTTGTTCCAATCTTCAAGCCTTTTATTCTATGATCAATGTAAACGTCCCACAGATCGCCAGGTAAAGGCCTAAAACACGTTGTTAAACGAAAGTAATTGATTTATTTTATTGGTAATTCATCAATATTACAACGGTTTACTTTAAATTGGAACATCAGCCATTACATATCTTTATTGTAAGAACATCAAATTACAGAATTACACAGCATGATTTTAAATTAATCAAGGACACATACATTATAGGTAAAGTTTAAAATAACAATATTACAAATTAACTTATTTCAAGAAGCTAATTGGATTCGAAATCCTGCTAAATTCACTACAACTATTACTAAAAATATCAACATTTACATTCATTTCTATGTTATTGTAGTCTTAACACACGTGATAATGAGTTGACAAAAGCTATATTGTTGTTAAACGTTGGTACAGAAAATTTAAGGATATACTCTCCAAAAAAAATATAAAGCTTATTTTGCCGTGAAAAACATTATTTAAAAAATTGAGTCAGCGATTTTTTCTCCTGACTTCCATCTTTTCAACACCGAAGTGTTTTAGTCGTTGGTCGTCATTCTATCTAAATAGTTTGAATCATGAATACCATACTGCAATAAGTCTCAATTTATATAAAATGAAACCACGTTATAACTCACATCAACCGCCACATTTCTGTCCAAAAAATATATTTTTATCTCTTTCATACGTCATGTTATTTTAAAAAAAATCATTGAGACAATAGGGACTGAAATAAAATCATTTTTTTGCGGTTCCCAAAAGTTGACTTTTTGAGTTGTTTAAAATTCATGGCGCGAGTTGTATATCTAATTTGCATATTTTTGTGGGTAGTTGCTTTTTTTCTTCACAGAATCATACAATAGTTGCAATGAAGGCATTACACATTACATACAAGAGAAGGTATGTAATAGTCAATTACAGTTCATTTATATTATGGTTATCACTGCTCATCCACGCGCTTGGTAGCTGCAAGACATGTTGTGATCTAGCTCCTATGATAATACAACAATAATTCATTCAACAGGGATCATGAGGCGATTTCTTGTGAAAACAGTGCATTTTAAATTATCCTAAAATAAAAAAATGGACATCGTGTTGGCTGAAAACTAGGGATTGCAGGGGACTATTACTACCACTATCCGTTATCCGCACCCAATGGTGCATAGGGCATTTCTCTGGTACACCAAATGCAGTGAGTCTTGATCATTTGTTACGTGAACGCAAGCTGATCAGTCTCACGCTTCAGCGCTAATCATAGGTGGGCATCGCATAACTAGGAACAGAAGACTTAATATCGTGGAAAGGCTGAAGCTTTTCAAGATTGGCCATCTATATAAATATTATATTAGAACATCTAAAAAGAACTCACGCATCAATAAGAACCTCTGCGAACTGTTTTTTAACAAATTTCTCGAAAGCGACCCTCGAATCGTCAAGCAAGTTACCACCGATAGCCCAGATATAACAGAATAAGAAGCATTGTACAATGTAATTATGCAATTCATCTTTGTCTTCAAAAGCCTCTACTGGTTCCAATAAAAGTGATTTCAGTATGTTACACAGCATTGACACTTTGCTAATATCCACCTGAAAATTACAACAAATTATCATATGGTCAATTCATGTATTCTAGTCAATTCTATCATTTAATTTGTAATCAATAATTTATTATCATTCATATCACTTCGCGAATGTGAGGCAAGACGTTATATGATTGGTGTACAAATGTCGAATTTAGAGCAGAGTGCAAGGCTGAGATAAGCATTATCGACTAAATGAAAAAAGGGCTCTTACGATGGTTTGGTCATGTGGAGCGAATGAGTGATGAAAGAACCGCTAAAAGAAGTTATAATGCAAGTGTGCCTGAATGTAGAAGCGAGGAAGGCCGAGAAAGACATGGCAAGATCAAGTACGACAAATACTTGAAAGTCGACATGTGAAAAGTCGGAATAATCGGCGTGTGTGCACGATAAGATGTAGGAGCGAAGGTAGTGTGTCAGGACAGAGTGGTATGGCGTTCTATCCTCTCTGCCTACCCCTCTACCTACGGGGAAATGGCGTGATGGCTAGTTAGTTAGTCATATCACTTCTATGGTCTAATAAAAAATATGCGTATATCAATTTCCAGATAGATTATAAAAAACATCCAAGTCAGTCTTCAAAATTGCAACGCAACGCAACATAATAAATATCCAAGTATATTAAATATAATAAATTTACCTGTAGGATTCCGGAGAAGCAACTCTTTCTGATAAAATAAAATCCCGCATCTATGTAATGGAAAAGCTCGTATATCTTAGCCTTATTTTCTTCGTTGATAATTTTATTCTCAGGCAGAGCTTCAAGCCAAGTTCTTACAAACGGTTTCCATTCCATTTCACTTGGATCTACGTATACCATACCACAACGGGAGACTGTTGCAGGCGAGGCTTGTGCCAAATTTTCCACCTAGAAAGAGATTAGGCAGGTTGGGTCTGTTACGTCGTTTCGAAGGA
This sequence comes from Micrasema minimum, assembly GCA_022494985.1. Classification (NCBI taxonomy): domain Eukaryota; kingdom Metazoa; phylum Arthropoda; class Insecta; order Trichoptera; family Brachycentridae; genus Micrasema; species Micrasema minimum. Next base: position 54,417 of record JAGVSP010000657.1, read on the forward strand.
TGACAATTGGTTTCATAAAACTTAAACATTCATATCTTGCCCTTTCAGAATGAGAAATCAAAATATTATCTTTTCGGAAATTTGTAATAGAAACAAGAAAATTTTAGTAACTTTTCTATTCTTTCGTCATTTTTTTTAAACCTTTGTACCTAAACATCTACATTATGTCCGAACATTGAAATACCTACATAATAATGCATAATGGTGTTTAAATCGTTTGATGATGATATTTCGTTACAAGATTTTGAATTTGAATGAAAAATGGTTCCTTTTTATTCTAAATGTGCAATTTGTAAGAGTTTCATCGGAAAAAATATTCATGTAACTAAATATTTAGTACAGTCCGTACTTATTGCAGCAGCAAGGCTTATAACGGGGGTATCAAAATATTCTCACATCTCACAACATCTCCGAGATTTGCACTGGCATTTTGCGACTGGCCCCTCTGCATTTTGCGACTGGCCCCTCTGCCTGGAATCGACTGCCTTCACACTTATGCACCATTCAATCCTAGTCAATTTCGGTCTCAATAAAAAACGTATATTTTTTAAATCTCACATACAAATTCACAGAATGCGTACTTACTTTAGTCTGCTCAAGTTACAGGTAATATATAGTCTTCCGCTCGGAGCTTAGGTTAAACAGTATCTTTAATTGTAAAGCTCCCTTGCTTTGAGGTGATTTCTCACAAAAATGGCGTATTATTAAATTTAACACGCAAAATCAAAATACAGACGTAGATATCATAACAATGCGTAAAGTGATATCAATTGATGCTAGCTTTAAACTCTCATGAAGTCGACCGAAGTTGGAGAGTTAAGTAAGTCACTTCATACTTACTACTTACTTCATACGATACAACTTATATATGGGCCAACTTTCCCGAGTTCTAGCACTACAAATTTACCTCGAAAACCATGTGAACATAAGGGGTCAGCTTTATTCTCTCAGAGTTCGCCAAGCACAACATTTTATTATCGTCAAGAACTGTGTTCATGTTCTCTATCCACACTGCATCTACAGGACCATCACAAATAATCCATTGGTGGTCCTCTTCGGTACACTAGACATATAAGGATCATAAACAAAAATAAATTAAATACGATGCCTCTTCTCTTTGAAATTTGGATTTTGAATATTTGAATCATCTGCATCATTGCTACCAAAGTCGTCAGGTTATTAAAAATATAGCTAATCCATCTTAAGGAAGGTGATTCAGGCCACAATGTTTTTAAAATATTGTATAATAAGAATAGAAAGCCACCAAACCAATTACAAATATTTGGCTGTAATTTAAATTTAATTAGATATAGGTATATATGGAAACACAAAAAAGAAAATATGCTGAAAAATTTAGTGTATTCCCAAAGGCCATTATCTTAGTCGTGGTTTATGTGAATGGAAAGGAAGAGAAAATATTAATGAAACATGTTTATTTGATAAGGAGTAGTGAGCAGGGATAAGGTGAAGTGAAAAAGTATGTAATCTGGAGTCTATGCCGAATCGAATTGAAAAAGTGACTATTTGATCAGCAGTGACCTATTCTCAATCTATAAAAATACTAGTCTCTTATCAAACAATGTTGTTTGTGAAATCCCCTTACAATCATTTTGATGATAAAATTATATGTAAGACAAAGTAAGTAGTATCTTCTCTTGACGTACTTCTTGCTGAGGATTGTGATCCTAAGATATCCTTAGCTAAGTTCACCAGTGCAGTAACTCGCCATAACTTCCAATATAATTGTGCTACTCTGTGTGACTCTAAATAATGCTAAGATGCTGTGTGGTGGATTCTTATATTTTTAATCATAATTTGTTTACCTGCACTCCCGTTCTCAAAGATATAGCTAACAGCCCATCTTTCCACTCCAAAGTGAGTGGGTTTACTTCTCCATACAACTCTCCCATAGAAATGGCTTTAGGATTCATTACGTATTTGTGAACGATTTGAAAATATTGATCTTCCACCCATGTTTTTAAGTTCAGTCAATGTTTCTCCAAGGTTCTAAATAGCAAAATGAAAGGATATTTTTTAAGAACTGTAGCTAGATAAATGATTGTGATATTAAAGAGTACCTAATATGAAATCTTACATTCAGAATTGTAGTTTTTCCTCCTCCAGTTGGCCCTACTAACATGACTCCCCACCTTACAATCATGGTCTCGTGCAATTGGATGACTTTAGCTATCTGACACTGCTCAACTTGAAGTTTGTTTTGAAGCAACATTCTCGCTAGAAAATAGCACAAGAATGTATTATTTTCTTAGTACCAATTCATTGTCTTCGATATAACGATTTCATTGTGATGAGTAAACCTGATGCAAAAATTAAAATGGTTTATATAAGTATAATGGTTAACTTACAATTGAATAAATAGGAGGCATCGTGTCGTTTACAATTTAATTTACTTAATTCTTATATAATTCTGTCTCTGACTCGACTGTAAAACGATTGTGCCATATTTGCATGAGCTCCTTCTGGGCGTTGATGACTACTTTTATTGTATAAGCTTCGTTTTTATGCAATTAATTTAACACACCTGATACTATACATTCTTATGATTTTTTATGATAAATTTGATAGTGAAAAATTACCACAAAATTTAACAGAGGAGAGAAGCTTCGAAATAAATATTCATATCTATTTAGGCGTTTACAGGACTTATGACTCTGATTTTTTTAAAGATTTTATTTAGCTTTAATTGGCCAGTTGATGTATAACAATATTCTTCAGGTGTCATAGATCCTGTAAACGCCTAGATATCGATACTCGATTTCTAAATTTCTTGTTGCTGTTGAGATGTTAATTATAATTAAATGTAAGTGCATCATAGGTAAGATCCAGCGTTTGTCTACACAAGTATTTGGACATAAGAAAAATGGTGTAAAAAACACGCCTTCTCCAGTTAGTATAATATACTTAAGTAATTTGATACTTAGTCAGTATTTTACCTATGACTTCTTCCATAACCGCATAGTTTTTGACTGGAAGTTCCACTCCAGGGAAGAGATCTCCCAGGATACCGGCGAAGAGGATTGCGTCGTCGGCCAAGAACTTAGGTAAGTTACTGTCCCTCAAAGCACACATCAAGGTCACTTCCTCGTGCTGATCAGGGCTCGCTCTCTTGAGTGCACCAGCCATCACCTTTTTTTCGAAGATAAAGAAATCAATTTCATAAAAAAACATTCAAGACCACAAATTGTAAAAGCGAATTGTATGAAGATTAACATAATATTTAGGCATCAACTGGACGGAAGAAACATGGAAGATACAATTGTAGATAATTTTGAGAAAAACAACTAATTAGTTCAAGAATCATTGATAAATTGATAGAATCTGTAACATACCATTGGTAATCTTCATAGTCTTATTTGTTTATAACTATAGGGAAAATTACAGGGATATATCCCAACACGCACGTAATTGAATATAATCATAATTCTGAAACCAGCGATCATTACCAAAACACTTTTTACAGCTCTCATCCCGAAATCATAATGATCTTGCTGAGATAGTTGTTCGCTGCAGAGTTTGTACATTTGCACCATTTTTTTAGCCAAGTTTCTGGATGACTCGAAACCTTCAGAGCTGATATTAAATTTCTCGATAAAACGTTTCCAAAATCTACTCACTCCACGCAACGCTAACATTTATTTAAAAGTGGATTTTTGCATTAAACGCAATAAAAAAATACATGTTTTAGAAAGATCATTTTGATTCGGCTGATATACATTAGGCATAGATATAGTTATTTATAGGGATGAATTGTAGCGTCGATAATAATTCGTCTGTGATTCGACCATGATTCTGTACGATTACGATCTTTTAGTCTTAGTTCTCATGGCTCTCAGAGTAACCTTGTCTAATTAGACATCTGACTCCTTCATCGGGATGAAAACGATCTTTTAATGACATTCTTAACTAACCCTTTTTATTTAAAAAAAATTGTTAAAAATTATGATCTAAGGATTTTATTAAGAATCCCTTATCGCTCGCTGGTGTGGGATCATTCAAATGTATGTACTTTATTAATTTCGTAAGTACCTATATAATAGAAAAGTTACATGATAATATTTTTTAAACATAACTTTTATTACTATCGTATTTTGGGTATTCGATTCACATAATAATAAAGATCACATACTTTCTTCAGTTGATTTATATTATTTTCAGAAATCCTTTATTATTTTAAGTGAGCTTAATTTCTTTTTATTCCTGCCGAATTATATAATATTAGGAAACGTCTGAAGATGTATCTTCTATTTATTATGATTATAATTTTTAATATTATAGCTAATTTATAAACAAAATGTTGAGTGTGTCTAAATACCTACTATGTTCTGCGTCCGATCAATAAGTACTAAAAACCAAAATTTCGACGACAAGAAAAAAAAATTAAAAGATGTTGTCCCCTAAAGACTTGAAGTTTTTTTTATTTGACTAAATGAACAAGCTAGGGTTGAACAAAAAAAGTCGTTGAAGCTTCCAGTGACAAGATTTTGCACCTTTTTTACTCGTAGAATTAGATATTTTTTTTTTCTCATTCAAGTGCCTTGCCACGAACCATGAGCCGACACCAGAATTTTTATATGCGGAATTTCTATATAACTATCTATATTTCTACAGCGGAGAGTCCTCGGCAACGAAAAGGCGGGGGCGAAGGCTACACTTAAGAAGAAAAGCGCTCTCGATTTTGCATATTTCCGCTTAGCTCTGCCAAGAGGAAAATAAGAAGGACTCTTCTGTGTCTCGTCAATTTAGATATTGTAATTTCTGAACTACTATTGATTGTTCAGATATAATTTTAAGATGAATGTGTTTAGTATGTGTTAGTAAACATCTCACTTAGTATACTATCCGATAGTATTTTGTTTAAGTATGTTTCTAAATTTAATGACCTAATAATTTTAGGTAGTAGTGTAGGTAAGTTTCTAATTAGTATACTATTTGATAAAATTTAGTCGATTCAGTAAAATCGTATTTAATAACCAATTGCTACTAGTATATATAAAATAAAACATAAACTTATTCAAAATCGCAAATTATAAATCATAAATTCAAATTATTTTCAGGCAAATGTACAATAATTACATATCTTTTCAATTATGATAATATTGTACATATCTTCTCTGAGACAGGTGCGCAACACGCAACACGCCACCTAGTAGAGAAGATATCAATAACAAATTGTTTTACACGCGTCAACAGGTGGGGGACCCTTGGGGGGGGGGTTTT